>PVLC010011166.1:0-15170 GCA_004027655.1 Graphiurus murinus
GTTTTTTTTTTTTTGCGGTACTGGGGATTGAACTCAGGGGCATTCTACCTCCGAACTATATCCCCAGCCCTATTTTTTTATTCTTTATTTTGAAACCGAGTCTCACTAAGTTGCGGAGTGCCTCACTAGGTAGCTGAGGTTGACCTCGAACCCGGATCCTCCGGTCTCAGCCTCCTGAATGCTGGGATTACAAGCGTGCACCACCACGCCCGGCTTCCTATTTTTTTAATTAATTAACTTATTTATTTGCGGTACTGGGGATTGAACCCAGGGGCATTCTACCTCCAAGCTCCACCCCCAGCCCTATTTTTCATTTTGAAACAGGTTCTAAGTTGTGGAGGGCCTCACTAAGTAGCTGAGGCTGGCTGCAAACCTTCGATCCTCCAGTCTCAGCCTCCCAAGTCCTGGGATTACAAGTGTGCGCCACCACGCCAGCTTCCAGTTTATTTTTATTTTGAAACAGGATCTCGGTAGGTTGCTGAGAGTTTTGCTAGGTTGCGAAGGCTGGCCTCGCACCTGCCATCCTCCTGTCTCAGCCTCCCAGGTCCTGGGATTACCTCGTGCGCCCCCATGCCTGGCTCTCCTGGTATTCTTAACAGCCTTCTCAGTGGCCCCTGGTACTCACCTGCAGAGTTATGCTGATGGTAGTTAATGAGCTCCGGGATGGTGCTGAAAAGGTGCTTCTCAGCCAGGTAATACTGGCTCTGAGGTGTGGAACACACGACATAATGGCGGATCACCCCTTGAGGCTCCCTGAGGAAGTGGGCACTATCGGTCACTTGGGAACAAGGGCCAGCAGGACCCCAAAAGTGAAGTGAGATGAGTTCTGAGTTTAAGGGACAGAGGGAATGGGAGAAGCTGTTGGGAGGGCACCTGGGTCCCCCTTCCCAACTTTGTTCCAAGGGCCTTGGAACAGTAGCACTCACCCTGTCGATTTAGCAAACACAGACACAGTATATTTTCCAGCTTTGCTGGAGTCTCTGACAATGAAACCTCCTTCTTTCCCCTGAAACAATGAAAAAGAAAGTGACTGCAGGAAGAAGTAGCACTCGGGCTGCATCCTGCCTGGCCAAACCTGAGAGCAGACAGGACCCCTGATTGGAACTGCCACGTTCCGGGCTGGTGCTGCAGCCTCTCGCCTTCTATTTTTAATTTTTTGGTACTGGGGATTGAACCCAGGGGCTTCTACCTCCAAGCTACACCCCAGCCCTTTTCATTTTTTATTTGTAAATGTGGTCTTGCTGTGTTGCTGAGGGCCTCGCTAAGTTGCTGAAGCTAGCCTTGAACCTGTAGTCCTCCTGTCTCAGCCACCCAAGTATTGGCATTACAGACATGTGTGCCACCACGCCCTGCTAGCCTCCTTGGGGTTTTTTTTGTTTGTTTGTTTCTTTGTTTTTGTTTTTGCAGTACTGGGGATTGAACCCAGGGGCATTCTACCTCTGAGCTAACACCCCCAGCCCTAATTCTTTATTTGGAAATAGGCTCTCACTAAGTTATTGGGGGGGGGGCTTCACTAAGTAGTTCAGGCTGACCGCGAACCGGGATCCTCCCGTCTCAGCCTCCCAAGTCCTGGGATTACAAGTGCCCGGCTAGCCTCCTTGATTTGAATACTGCAAGGTGTAACTGGGACACCCAGGTGAAAGCAGCCAGGCAGGGCAGGTCTTGAGGTGATGGGCGGAGCAGGCCCTCCATTCAGGATCCTGGCTTCCCAGGGACACAGGCGGCCTTGCTTGTGGCCCTGCACTCACCTCCTGCTTGAGTAGTTGCTCCGCCTGACTCCGAGTCATGTGCTTGGAATACCACCTGTGAAGGGAGGGTGCTTGACTGGCTCCCAGGCCGCATCTGAGCCAGAGAGGCAAGAGCACCTCCGGGACTCATCCGTTCTCCTGATTCCATCCATTTAAACCCTACTGAGTGAGGACCTACTAAGCACATAGCCCAGGCTGCTGCTGCTGAAGATTCGTGGGGGTGGCGGGTAGAGGGCAAAGGATTAGGGAGAAAGGGACATGGGTCCAGGCTTGGCATTTGTAGCCTTTCAAATGTCTCCTATCAGGTTGCCAGTTCTCCTGTGAGTGTGACTCTTCTGCATTTGGGAGCACGGACACCTCTCCAGCACCCATGAGCAGAGGGCATTGGGGGTCCTAGTACGACACCAGCATGAACTTGGGGTACTGACATCATTTGGCCCAGCTGGCACTAATTTGAATATGTATTTTTTTTTTTTTTTTTTTTTTGTGGTACTGGGGATTGAACTCAGGGGCATTCTACCTCCGAGCTACACCCCCAGCCCTATTTTTTATTCTTTATTTTGAAACAGGGTCTCACTAAGTTGCGGAGTGCCTCACTAGGTAGCTGAGGCTGGCCACGAACCCGGATCCTCTGGTCTCAGTCTCCAGAATGCTGGGATTACAAGCGCGCGCCACCACGCCCGGCTTGAATATGTATTTTTTTTTGTGTGTATTGTACTGGGGATGGAACCCAGGGGCATTCTACCCCCGAGCTCTACCCCCACCCCTATTTTTTTTATTATTCTTTATTTTGAAACAGGGTTTCACTAAGTTTCGGAGGACCTCACTAAGTAGCTTAGGCTGGCCGCAAACCTGTGATCCTCCTGTCTCAGTCTCCCAAGTACTGGGATTACAAGCATGTGCCACCACACCCGGTTTGAATATGTATCTTGGAAGGAAGTTTGGTAAAAGAATAAAAAGAGCATATACTCCACTCTGTTCCTCCTGGAAGATCGTGTGCTACGAACATTAGCATACTCACTCATACATTTCTATGGAGTCTTCTGCTTCGGTGACATAGTTACTGGGGATGTAGCCTTCTTGCCTGTAGAGGAGACAGTGTGGGAGATGATTTGGCATTTGCCTATCCTCAGGGAGACAGATTCATATGCCTATATCCCCGCTCTCAGAGCAGTCTCAAATGGAGGTATGTATCTATAGCATGGCCTTCCCTCAAACACTACCTTTCTCTGATGCACGGTTAAGCCAGGGAAGGCTGGAGCTTTTTTGTTTGTTTGTTTGTTTCTGGTACTGGGGATTGAACTCAGGGGCATTCTACCTCCGAGCTATATCCCCAGCCCTATTTTTTATTCTTTATTTTGAAACCGGGTCTCACTAAGTTGCGGAGGGCCTCACTAAAGTAACTGAGGCGGGCCTCGAACCCGGATCCTCTGGTCTCAGCCTCCCGAATGCTGGGATTACAAGCGTGCACCACCACGCCCGGCTGGGTGGAGCTTTTGAACACGTGGCTTACACGTGCACGACGACAGAGGGTGCAAGAGGTGACCCAGGGTGCTTGGAGAGCTGCATGCTGGACAGTACTTTTGGAGGAAGAGTCTATTCACTTTGGTGTAGGAAGGGCGCTCTGTGGTCAGGACACTGAGTGGGGGAATGATGCTGCAGCATGTGGATGTGTGCAGAGGGGGCAGAGGCGCAGGCTCAGGAAGGGCTGGCGTAGACTCACCCACTTTTATCTCGTGCTCGCCACCATGGGAGGTTGCTCTCCTCCAGGATGAAATACTCCTCGCCCTTCCGCAGCTGTAGGTCGTTCGCATTCATCGGCATGTAATCATAAAGGGCCACAACCTTTTTCAGCTCGCTCGTGGAGACCGGTGCTGCTGCCGGCTCAGGGGGCAGTGGCTTTTTCAAGATCTGTACAGATAGGTGGAAAATTAAGGAAGTTTTATTATTATTATTCTTTATTTTGAAACAGGGTCTCACTAAGTTGCTGCTCGTTAGCAAGCATTCTCCTCTTTTCTCCCAACTCCCTGGTTTACTAGAGACACCATTCTAACCCCAAACAGGCATAGTCAAAGCTTTACTCAGCATTCATTCACCAATGATTTTTAAGCACCCCTGCAGGGCTGCTCTACCTGGGGGACACAGGAGGATCACCTAGGAAGTGTTTCACAATCCCAAGGCCCAGCAGTTTCCCAAGGACCAACTATGGCAAGATTTCTGGGACTGGAACCCCGGCATCAATATCTTCTAAAGCTTCCAGACCAAAACCACGTATAGTCAAGGACAGGAAATCGGCTTGGCACTGAACTAGAACATGGATGGAGTAAGAAGCTCTGAACCTCAGTTTCCTTCTTTGTAAAATGCTCATAATAATACTTGTACTACTTACATTATATGAGAAAAGGTTTTCTAGACCTTAAGAAGGAACCAAAAATAAAGTTTCAAAGTAATTAGTGGTAGTATCTAGGAGTTGAATATAAGGGTGCTCAGTGTTAAATTATTTCAAGTTTACTATATGTTTGAAAATATTTGCCATTAAAAATGTTTGAAAGAAGCTAGGTATGGTGGTGCACACCTGTAATCCCAGTACTGGGGAGGCTGAGACAGGAGGATCACAGGTTTACGGACAACCTCAGCAAGTAGTGAGACTCTCATCAACCTAGCGAGACCTTATTTCAAAATAAAAATAAGCCGGGTGTGGTGGCTCACGCTTGTAATCTCAGCATTCAGGAGGCTGAGACCGGAGGATCCGGGTTCTTGGCCAGCCTCAGCTACCTAGTGAGGCCCTCCGCAACTTAGCGAGACCCGGTTTCAAAATAAAGAATAAAAAATAGGGCTGGGGGTGTAGCTCGGAGGTAGAGCGCCCCTGAGTTCAATCCCCAGTACCGCAAAAAAAATAAATAAATAAAAAATAAATAAAAATAAAATAGGGCTGAGAGTGTAGATTGGAGGTAGAATGCCCCTGGATCCAATCCTAGTATAAAAAAAGTTTGAAACTTAATTTTGTTCCTCTTTATGGCTGAGTAAAATTCCATTGTGTGTCTACACCACATTTTCTTTATCCATTCATCTATAATTGGGCTATTGTGAATTGTGCTGCTATAAACATGGATATGCATGTATCACTGTAGTATTCTGACTTCAGTTATTTGGAAAGATACTGAAGAATGGTATAGAATACTATGCTGAGATCAGCCAGTCTCCACAAAGTTAAGGCCATATGTTTTCTCTCATATGTGGAAGCTAGGAAAAAAATAGGAAACAAAGGGGACTTCACATAAATGAGGAGAGAGATCAGTAGAACAGCAGAAGGGGGGTGGGGGAGAGGAAAAGGGAGGCTTGGTGAATGAAATCGTTTGAATAATGCCACGTCATATATGAAGATATCCCTACCAATGTCACTGACGTGAGGGGAGGAGGACAATGGGGTGGATACGGAGGGAAACGCACCGTGCTGTGTGTATGTAGGAACCTAACCATGATTTATAATCACAATGCACCGATAAAAGTCTATTTTAAAAGATATGGTTGAGCCGGGTGTGGTGGCCCACGCTTGTAATCCCACCACTTGGGAGACTGAGACAGGAGGATCCGGATTCGAGACCACCCTCAGCTACCTAGTGAGGCACTCCGCAACATAGTGAGGCTCGGTTTCAAAATAAAGAATAAAAAATAGGGCTGGGGATATAGCTCGGAGGTAAAATGCCCCTGAGTTCAACCCCCAGTACCGCAAAAAAAAAAAAGATATGGTTGTTAGCCGGGCGTGGTGGCCCACGCTTGTAATCCCACCACTTGGGAGGCTGAGACCGGAGGATCCAGGTTCGCAGCCAGCCTTAGCTACTTAGTGAGGCCCTCCATAACTTAATGAGACCCTGTTTCAAAATAAAGAATAAAAATAGGGCTGGGGATATAGCTTGGAGGTAGAATGCCCCTGGGTTCAATATCCAGTGCCACAAAAAAAAAAAAAAAGAAAAACATATGATTGCTATTGTTAAGATTGTTATCCTGTGAGAAAATATCAAAAACCAAAGCAGCAAAAAAGAAAGAAAAGTAAAAATAGCAAATAAAAACAAAACAAAAATGTCTGAATCAGAGGACTGGATTAAAGCACTGCTCTCTTTTCGTTGGAGAGGAGAGGAAATCTCAATGAGAACACCCAGGAACACTTCCAAGGCCCGGGGACTTCGCAGGCCCTGCTGGGTTTTCAGGGTGTGACTGTAAAATTTCCATTTGAGCAGTAGCAGTATGCAATTTCTCTCTGTACCTGGTCCTCCTCCGGCGTGGGGGGAAGGGGCTTTTTCGTCTTTCGGTGAGAACTTCCGGGTTTTAAGCCTGCAAAACAAGAATTCGGTGATGATATGGAATGCATTTTAGGGAAGGGAGCAGGGACAGGTGTCACCAGGGACTTTGTTGAAGTACATGGTACCTTTAGGCAAGTTAGAACAGAGTCTGGGTGCCGGGTCACGTGGCCTCAAGAGCACATCACCGCTGGACTTGGGTCCTCCCTCGTCCCCTCCCCCTGGGCCTGTGTTCGCACTGGCCCAAGTATACAAATGTAAGCTGTGCCCCTGGGTTTCACAGACCCCTGAGAGTGTGATGGGGGGGGGAAGGAGGAAGGCGTTGGACTAGGGAGGTAGCCCCGTGGTTGAGTGCTTGCCTAGCAGGTGCGAGGCCCTGGGTTCTGTACCCAGCCCCGGAAAAATAAATAAAGGAGGAAGAAGAAAGTATGTTGACCACATCTCTTACTTCCATTCCTGTTCTCCAAAATTTGGCAGCCCATGGCATTTTTGGCTGTCTGAGAGCAGCAGAGATACTGCCCGTCAATCCAGAAGCAAGGGTGGTATTTCTGTACCAGGTCACTGTTGTACCGGATTACTGTAGCAGGAGAGAAGAAAGAGAGAGGCGACATGATGTCTGGCATAAACTGTTTGCAAGTTGTCCTCTTTCACCATCTTAGTGTTGAGCTTCAGCCACTGTTCCCTCTGCAGCTACCCTGAAGGAAAACAGCCCAGCGGCCCGCTGGCTCACATGACCGCCCTGCCCGCCTCTGTGCCCTGGCGCCAAAACACTTCCCATGCAGTGGTCTTCAGTCGCCTGTCTCGATGGGTATCTCCAACCGACGTGATAAGAGTATCTGATGGCTCCAGAAGTCAACAACAGAACTATTAGCTATGTTTCCGGGTAGCCATTACCATCTTCTTGTGAGGCAGGTATTGTATATAGGCTGTTTTTCAGAGGAGGGAAACAAAGTCCCGAAGCCAAACACTCACTTTTTTTTTCTGTGGCACTAGGGATTGAACTCAGGGGCATTCTACCTCCAAGCTACATCCCCAGCCCTATTTTATTTTTATTTTTGAAACATGATCTCGTTAGGTTGATGCACGTCTCACCATTTGCTGAGTTTGTCCTTCAACCAGTGATCCTCCTGTCTCAGCCTCCCATGTACTGGGATTACAAGCGTGCGACACCACGCCCAGCCCACTTCACCTTTTAATAAACCAATTCCCAGGTCCTGTGTGATCTTTTAGGGATAATAATGCCTTAGCAAGAACTTGCAGCGCAAGGCTTTCTGTGTTCATAGACTAGTCAGCAGAGCTGAGTGCTACACAAGTCTACCTCTAGGAGAAGCATGCTTCCAATCTCCCTGGGGCCACTGAGGTAGACCAAGATAAACACGGCAGCTCAGTTTCCTTCACGGGCCAAGCCTATGAGGCTCAAAAGATCTCTCAGTAGTACCATGCAAAGACTGGTTTGCAGAAAGGCGGAATTACTGTTTACAATACTGTGGCATCTCAAGAACCTTTTCATGAAGTCAATCAGAAAAGACATCCAGGAAGCCAGGCGTGGTGGTACACACTTGTAATCCCAGTACTCGGGAGGCTGAGACAGGAGGATTACAGATTCGCAGCCAGCCTCAGCTACTTAGGCCCTCTGCAACTTAATGAGACCCTGTTTCAAACTGATGGATAAAAAAAAAATAGGGCTGGATCCGGGTATGGTGGCGCATGCTTGTAATCCCAGCATTTGGGAGGCTGAGACTGGAGGATCCAGGTTCTCAGCCAGCCTCAGCTACCTAGTGAGGCCCTCCGCAACTTATTGAGACCCTGTTTCAAACTAAAGAATAGAAAATAGGGCTAGGGGTATAGCTCGGAGGTAGGAATGCCCCTGAGTTCAATCCCCAGTAACCGAAAAAAAAAAAAAAATAGGGCTGGGGATGTAGGTCGGAGGTAGAATGCCCCTGGGTTCAATCCCCAGTACCATAGATGATAGATAGATAGATAGATAGATAGATAGATAGATAGATAGATAGATAGATATAAACAAAACCAACCAATGCTGGGTATGGTGGCACATGCCTGTAATCCCAGTACTTGGGAGGCCAAGACAGGAGGATCACAAGTTGAAGACCAGCCTCAGCAACCTATGAAGACCTTGTTTCAAAATAAAATGCAAAAAACGAAAGAAAGAAAAAGGACTGGGGGTGTCATTTGGAAATCGAATGCCTCTGAGCTCAATCCCCAGTACCACAAAAGAAATAAATATGACCCAAATCTGCCTTTAATTAGTCCTAGGCACTGGTCCTCCTGCGTAGTGTCCCCAGCCCTCCTCCCTGCCATGACTGACTGCTCGCAGCCCACAGCCCCTCAGAGGCACAGGGGGCGGCGGAGCCTTGTAGCCAGAATGACAAACGCACACGAAGCTAACCGATGTGCTAATAAATAAGGCGAAATAAAGCTTCCCGTCCTCCTGGATCCCCAAACGTGCCCCCTCAGAAGCCCCTTGCTACCCCTTCTTCTGTTAGTTGATCTAGAGCTGCCAGCTCCAGCTACTTGGAAGAGTGTCCGGGTGGGGGAGCGGAAGGAGGCTCCGGGCTTCAGCGGTGCACAGGTGCACTGTCTGGGAAGCACGAATGGCTGGTGCCCATTCTCTGGTTGCTGGTCTTTGCTATCCACATTTATGAGGAGAATGTCTAGAATTCTGTGTCAGGCCTGCAGGAATCACTCCTCCCTGTAACGCTCAGTGGAACTTGGCCGATGCCATACTTCCATTCATTTCGTTGAGGTCAGGCCTTCGCTGAAGTTGCAATTCAGATAGGCTCTAATAGCCGGGCATGGTGGCACACGCTTGTAATCCCAGCATTCGGGAGGCTGAGACAGGAGGATCCGGGTTCGCGGCCAGCCTCAGCTACCTAGTGAGGCACTCCGAAACTTAGTGAGACCCTGTTTCAAAATAAAGAATAAAAAATAGGGCTGGGGGTGTAGCTCGGAGGTAGAATGCCTCTGAGTTCAATCCCCAGTACCGCAATAAATAAATAAATAAATAAATAAATAAATAAATAAATAAATAAATAAAAAGATAGGCTCTAGTGAGCCTGACCAAACAGAGTCAACAATAAGTACTGGGCTGGGGTAGAGTTCAGGAGTCGAGCGCATGCTTAGCTTGGGGGAGGCCCTGGATTCAATCTCTAGCACAAAAATAAAGGGAAAAAAGAACAAGTAGAGACTAATAAAATATCTGTGGTGCTATAGAAGTGCCTGCTATCATATTCGAAGGAATGGAAGGAGAGAATCTGTGGCTAAGTCCTTAGGGATACAACCTCTCCATGGACACTGACTTGGAGAAAATATAGTAGCTGGATTTGAGGTACCTGAGGGCTTACTTTTAAAATTGAGGTATAACTTGTATAGGATTAAATGATCATACATCTAAGGTATACGGCGAGCCATATCTGTCTACAATTTATTTTGTTCTTGTCTTTTTTTTTCTCCCCACTATGCTGGAGATTGAGCTCAAGGTTTTGTACATTCTAGGCAAGCATTCTCCTACTGAGCTACATACCCAGCTCTTAAAATTTCTATTTGTGAGATAAAGTCTTGCTAAGTTGCCCAGGCTGGTGTATGTGTGTGTGTGTATGTGTGTGTGTGTGTGTGTGTGTGTGTGTGTGTGTGTTGCTAGGGATTGAATCTAGGGGCATTTTTTTCCTCTGAGCTACACCTCCAGCCCTATTTTATTTTTGGAAACAGGGTCTCACTATGTTGATGAGAGTTTCACTACTTGCTGAGGCTGTCCTTGAACCTGGAATTCTCCTGTTTCAGGCTCCCAAGTATTGGGATTACAGGCATGTACCACCATGCCTGGCCCAGGCAGGTTTTCAATTTGTGATCTTCCTGCTTCAGCCTCCCAAGTACTGGGATTACAGGTATGTGCCAATGCATCCAGCTAGGGTAGTAGTTCTTTCGTTCTCTCTCTCTCTCTCTCTCTCTCTCTCTCTCTCTCTCTCTCTCTCTCTCTCTCTCTCTTCTGTTACTGAGGATGGAACTCAGGGGCCTTATAACTCCAGGCTACACCCCCAGACCTATTTTCTTTTTTATTTGGAAACAGGAGGATCTCGCTAAGTTGCTGACAGCCTCACTAAGTTGCTGAAGCTGGCTGTGAACCTGTGATCCTCCTGTCTCAGCCTCCCAAGTACTGGGATTACAAGCATACACTACCACGCCCGGCTCTTTTTTTTTCTTTTCTTTTGTACTTGGAATTGAACCCAAGGGCACTCTACCCCTGAGCTACACCCCCAGCCACCATGCCCTCCTGTCCACAGTTATTTAGCCCTCACTCAGATCCAGCACTTCAGAAGGCTCCTTCATGCCCCTTCATGATCAGTACCCCTGCAGAGGAAATCAAAATTCGGACGAGGTCCGCTTTTCCTGTTAGTGATTTCCAATTGGTACATTTTACACAACAGAGGGATAGCATCACTAGAGTGGGACTTGATGGCTCTGAGGGTAGCTCACCACAAGCATTGCCAGCAGTCAGTAAACCCTGATAGTGTTAGGACTTCCATCTAAATCGAAAATCATGGGATTTGTTAGAAGACTACATTTTGGCTCCTGTGGTCAGTCCAGGCAGATTTGACGAAGCATACACCCAGCTATAACAATGGGGAAGCCCGACCTGGTGGTGCACACCTGTAATCCCAGTACTTGGGAGCCTGAGACAGGAGGATCTCAGGTTCACCGCCAGCCTCAGCAACTTGTGAGGCTCTTCACAACTGAGTGAAACCTTGTTTCAAAATAAAGAATTAAAAATGGGACTGGGGGTGTAGTTCAGAGGTAAAATGCCCTTGGGTTCCATCCCCAGTACCAAAAAAAAGAAAACAACTATGTAATGTGCTAAGTCTTTGGAGTCATGCACACCAGGGTTGTGGTAAAAATCCAGATCCCAGTGCTCACTAGGTATGTGCCCAGGAGCAAGGTATGCCACCTCATTGAGTCTCCGTTCCTTCATCTGGAAATAGGGGAAGGATACATACTTCATAAAATGATTTTGAGGATTAAATGAGCAAATACATCTGAAGTACTTGACATAGGACCTGGTATATAGTAAGTGCCCATTAAGTGTTAGTTGTTATTATCATTGTATTTTTAGCCCAACGTTGAAAATCAAATGAGATCATGGCACACAGCAATAATTCAATAAATGTCTCCTTTCTTCCTTTTCCCTTTCCCTTTGCAAGAATTAGTGACTATAATTTCCACCAGTCACACAAGGGAGTGACCAAGCTGGCAGAGCCAACCCCTGAGTATTGGGATCTAAATGTTTATGAAGACAAAGGGCTGTCATGCACCAAGCCAACCATGCTGTTATCTGGCTGCTCTCCTTCCTGTTTCTCTAGGCAGCCTTTCCTGATGTCAACTCAACCAGTTAATCTCTCAGTCACTTGACATGTGGCTATATATAAACACAAATATATGTGCATACATCCTGTGCCGCAGCCTTTACAGTCAAGTTTATCTTAAAATGCCGTGTGGTCTATGTGAAATGCTGAAACAATGTTCAACCTTAAGCCCTCACAGAGCAAGGGACAGAAAATGGTTCCTTGCAAAATACTCATTTACACAAAGAGATGTACAGGCCTTTCTTATATAGTGCGGTATAGTTTTTCGCACACATTATGGCTTCATTGGCTCCTTAGGACAACCCTGGAAGTAGGGATGGCAGGCAACGTCATTACTCCCATTCAGGTGAAGAAGCTGAGCCCCAAAGAAGTTCATTGACCTACTTGCCAGAAGTCATCCAACTTCAAAGTGATAGAGGCAGCTTGAAACCAGGACTTCAAACACTCTTACACAACATCTATTTAAGTTTTTGGAGCTAGGTATTTTTTATTTATTTATTTTTTATCTTGCAGTACTGGGGATGGAATCCAGGGGCATTCTATCTCTGAGCTACACCCCAAGTCCTATCTTGTATTCTTTATTTTTGAAACAGGGTCTCACTAAGTTGTGGAGGGCCTCACTAAGTAGCTGAGGCTGGCCGAGAACCCGATCCTCCTGTCTCAGCCTCCCAAGTACTGGGATTACAAGCATGTGCCACCATGCCTGGCTTGGAGCTAGGTATTTTATACTTAGGACTCTAAATAATGTGTAATTTCTGAACAACTCCTTACCCTGATAATTGAAGTGAAGTAAAGAATGGGACTTTTAGTGCAGCATGGTGGTGCACTCCTATAATCCTAGTACTTGGGAGGCTGAGACAGAAGGATTGCAGGTTTGAGGTCAGTCTCAGCAACTTAGTGACATCCTGTTTCAAAATAAAAAGGGTTGAGAGTGTAGCTCTGAGGTAGAATTCCCCTGGGTTCAATCCCTAGTAAAACGCGCGCGCGCACACACACACACACACACACACGAGACTTTTTATAAACAGGAAGATGGAGGTGCCCATAATTACAAAATTGAAACAGTGGTAAAACTGGGTTGCAACTCTTAGTCTACTGTGTTATCTTTCATTCATATGATAGAATAGAAAACTCAATTATATCACTAATATTGAGGCAAAATACAGTCTCTCTCTGATCTTCCTGTCTCAGCCTCCCAAGTACTGGAGTACTAGTGCCTCCACACCCAGCTCCTCTCTCTTCTTCCATTCATTTGTCGTTAATCTCTACCCTTCTTTCTCTCTCTCATTGCTCCCTTCTTCCCTTTTCTCTCTCTTTCTCCCCATTTCTTTCCCATCCCCCTTCTTCCCTTTTTCTTTTGAAAACGAGTTTACTTTCCAAATAAGTCTTACCATTTTTGAGCTGGTGAATCCAACGCTTTCTCAGTTCTTCAGTTGGGGAGAAGACATAGAGAGGCCCTTCATCATATACAACCTGTAGCAATGGACACACAGACTTGAGCAGTTAGGATGAAGAGGAAAGAAGAAAGGCCTAGAAGCAATGAGTCTTAAGGCAACGACTCTTGGTGTATTTGTTATGGGGCAGGAAGCAAGGCAGGGCCTTCCGCCAGCAGTCGTGCAGAGCTCAAGAGCGCTACTCGCAGGGTTCCTCAACTATTCAGATCCAGGGATGTAAGACACAGAAGCTCTTCGATTTTTTTTTTTTTTTTTTTTTTTTGTGGTACTAGGGATTGAACTCAGGGGCATTCTACCACCAAGCTACATCCCCAGCCCTATTTTTTTTTAATTCTTTATTTTGAAACTGGGTCTCACTAAGTTGTGGAGTGCCTCACTAGGTAGCTGAGGCTGGCCTCGAACCCGGATCCTCCGGTCTCGGTCTCAGCCTCCCGAATGCTGGGATTACAAGTGTGCGCCACCACGCCCGGCTAGCTCTTTGATTTTTGAATACTCCTAGATCCTCTTGACTTGGGATTCGATTTGTGTGTATATTTCATGTAATTTTCCCTTAGCCCTTGGTAGAGACAACAGGGTTTTTATTTCTCCAATGAAGAATAAGTTTATATTCTTTTATTTTATTTATTTATTTTTTTTTTTTGCGGTACTGGGGATTGAACTCAGGGGCATTCTACCTTCGAGCTACACCCTCAGCCCTATTTTTTATTCTTTATTTTGAGACTGAGTCTCACTAAGTTGCGGAGTGCCTCACTAGGTAGCTGAGGCTGGCCTCGAACCCCGATCCTCCGGTCTCAGCCTCCCGAATGCTGGGATTACAAGCGTGCGCCACCACGCCCGGCTATAAGTTTATATTCTTATTACTAAGCTTTGAGTTTATATAAGAGGATTGAGGCGACGATCTACATAATTCAAGTCTTGATGAGCACATATGGGTTATTCACTTGGATCATATAGAACAATTTTTTGGTTTTGTTTTTGTGGTACTGGGGATTGAACCCAGCGGCATTCTGCCTCCAAGCTACACCCCCAACACTATGTTATTATTTGAAACAAGATCTTGCTAAGTTACTGAGGGCCTCACTAAGTTGCTGAGGGTTTTACTAAGTTTGCTGAGGCTGGCCTTGAACCTGTGACTCTCCTGTCTCAGCCTTCCAAGTACCGGGATTACATGTGTGTGCCACCACCCCCGGCTAATATGGAGGACATTTTAAATTTATGGCTCCCTCATGACCATCACTACCTAGTGGCCTCTTCTCACCAACATTAGCCAAAATAAATCAAATTCAGAACCACAAACTTGAGCCAGGCGTGGTAGCGCACGCCTGTCATCCCAGTACTTGGGAGGCTAAGACAGGAGGATCCGGGTTCTTGGCCAGCCTGAGCTACTTAGTGAGGCCCTCTGCAACTTAGTGAGACCCTGTTTCAAAATAAAATAAAGAATAAAAAATAGGACTGGGAGTATAGCTCAGAGGTAGAATGCCCCTGGATTCCATCCCCAGTACTGCAAACAAACAAACAAACAAACAAACAAACAAACAAACAAACCAGAACCACAAACTTACTTCGAAAACAGTAAAGTCTATGTTAAGCACTATCATCAAATCAGCCAGTAGTTTTTGAATACCTATCATGTTCAAGGCAGCACGCTAGGTATTGTGGAGATGCATGAAATATAAAAGACTTGGTTCCAACCCTCATGATTAACAGACATCACACAATGGATATTAAAATCAAATCTAAATTAATTTTCAATGATCTGCTATTCATCATTACTCACTAGCACAGTCAAACAACATGGTCTTGTTAAAAGACGATGACAGGGAAAAGTATCCAAACACCCTTCCTTTACAGGTCTTCTACCAGGGACATGAATAAGATACTTTGACATTTTCTTCGTGCTTATTAGTCTTGCTGTGCTCATAAATCCATGACAGAAAGCCCCCTCCCCTGAGACTTTCCACTTCCTTTTCTGGTTTTCACTGTGACAGAGACTGCTATAGTCATGGCAAGTGGCCTACAGGGTTTTCAGGACAGAGGCAAGCCAAGTTGTTCTCCTTTGTGACTTACACTGTGTCTACCCAATAGATGTGTGTGTGTCTGGCTCATCAGCTACTCCCGACTAGAATGGTATTCAGCTTCATGCTGAAGTCTAATAAGCCTTCCCCATCCTGAATAGCTTAATACTACTTCTTCCCTCCCCTTTTTTGTTTTTCCGCCCCAGATGAGCACCAGTAGACAGCAGGCAGGCTGGGATTACAAGTGCGCGCCACCACGCCCGGCTATTAACAGCACCAC
>PVLC010011166.1:15270-48109 GCA_004027655.1 Graphiurus murinus
CGGTACTGGGGATTGAACTCAGGGGCATTCTACCTCCGAGCTATACCCCCAGCCCTATTTTTTTATTCTTTATTTTGAAACCGAGTCTCACTAAGTTGCGGAGTGCCTCACTAGGTAGCTGAGGCTGGCCTCGAACCCGGATCCTCCGGTCTCAGCCTCCCGAATGCTGGGATTACAAGCGTGCGCCACCACGCCCGGCAACAGCACCACTTTCTGATCATGTGTCCCATGAAGAGCCAGGAAAATTGACTACACATGTGCAGGCCACCGATGGCCTCACCACCAATCACCTTTTCCCATGGCTTAAATCACCCTGCTTCTTTGTCACTAAACCCCATCGGGGAAGCGTATTTGAGACTTGGGTCTCTCCCCTCCACACTTGGACACCTTGCAAATAAACTCTCTTTTGCAAAACGACACTGTGTGGCAGGCAAAAGGGACCTGGTTTAGTAATACAGCATCCTTGTACCCTTCAACCTCTGTCCACTGGAACCCAGTACCCCTTCCTCTGCCTTGCACCCCATCCCTAACCGCTGCATTGCAGGGTCCTGTCAAGAACTGATGAGGTAAAAGAACTCACCTGGAAGGGGTAAGGGAACCTTTCAATGATTGAAATCTGCTCCATCTCGCTGGACTCCTCACCTCTTCTCTGGAATGAAAGAAGAAGGTCTGGTTACTAGTTGGTGCATTGCTCTGTTCTGGGTTTCTTTAAGTATTGGGAATCTTTTGCAGTGGCTTCCGAGCTATCTCCTGCACAGACAATGCCAAGTCTTAGTCATCGCTTCCTATAGCCCAGCAGGGACACATAGCCATAGGACCCATCACATACTCACTCAAGAAAGCCTCACAAGCCGGGCATGGTGGCACACGCTTGTAATCCCAGCATTTGGAAGGCTGAGATAGGAGGATCCAGGTTTGCAGCCAGCCTCAGTTACTTAGTGAGGCCCTCTGCAACTTAGTGAGACCCTGTTTCCAAATAAAGAATAAAAAAATAGGACTAGGGGTGTAGCTCAGAGATAGAATACCCCTGAGTTCAATCCCTAGTACTGCAAAAAAAAAAAAAAGCCTTATACATTTCAAATCATCTGGAAAAGGGAAATTTCTCAATAATTGGTGCTGGGACATCTAACCACTAATATTGGGGGATGAGGGGAATTAGGTAATTATTTCACACCATACACCAACAGAAATTCCATATGGATTCAAATGTTTAATATAAAAAGTGCAACTATGATGACCAAGTACAAATTTAAGTTGACTATATAATCTTGTGGGAGGCAAGCAATTTCTAATATAATGCTAAAATATAGAAATTATTAAGAAAAACATGAGCTAACTTGATGATATAGACTTAAAAGCCTTCTTTGGCAAACCAGTGTGGTGGTGCATACCTCTCTTCCCAGTACCTGGGAGGCTGAGACAGGAGAATTTCAGGTTCATGGGTAGCCTCAGTAATTTAGCGAGATTCTCAGCAACCTAGCAAACCCCCCATCTCAAAATAAAAATTAAAATAGGGCTAGGGTGTAGCTTGGAGATACAATGCCCTTGGGTTCAATCCCCAGTGCCAAAAAAAAAATAAATAAAATAAAATTCTTTGGCAAAAATCACCATAAACAAAATTCAAAGATAAATGATTAACTCAAAAATAATTTCAATATATAATAGTTAAAAGATTAATATTCTTGTAACAAAATGTCTTTGAAAGTATTAAGAAAACAGTAAATATATCAATAAGTAATTGGCAAAAAAGATTAAGGGGCAATTCAAAAAGGAAAAAATATAAATCAGAAGTTGAGCTGGCATGGTGGTGAATGCCAGTAATCCCAATACTTGAGAGGCTGAGCAGGAAGATCACAGGTTTGAGACCAGTTTCAGCATCTTAGTGAGACCTTGTTTCAAAATAAAATGTGAAAAATTCTAGGGGTGTAGCTCAGAGGTAGAATGCCCCTGAGTTCAATCCCTAGTACCAAAATAAATAAATAAATGAATAAATAAAACCACTAGGCATATAACCATCCATCCTAAGGAGAAAAAAAAGTAGCAAAATATGTCAGTGATGAAATACTATTTGTGTTGGTTGTCAAATTAATTAATATTTTCTGGGTATAGCGACACACACCTATAATCCCAGTACTTAGGAGGCTGAGACGGGAGGATCACAGGTTCTAGGCCAGCGTCAGCAACTTACCAAGGCCCTCATCAACTTAGCAAGACCCTGTTTCAAAATAAAAAATAAAATAGGGCTGGGAGTGTAGCTCAGAGGTAGAATGCTCCTGGGTTCAATCCTCCATACCACAAAAGCTTAATATTTAAGGTATCCGATATTGTTAAGAACTTAAAGAAATACTCTCATAGATAGCTTGTAGAAGTATACGAATTCTAATTCTACTTCTAGAAAATAAAATAGATGAGCCTGGCGTGGTGGTGCACGCTTGTAATCCCTGTATTTGGGAGGCTGAGACAGGAGGATCCAGGTTCGCGGCCAGCTTCAACTACCTAGTGAGGCCCTCCGCAACTTAGTGAGACCCTGTTTCAAAATAAAGAATAAAAATAGGGCTGGAGGAGTAGCTGGGTTCAATCCCCAGTACTGAAAAAAAAAAAAAGTCAGTAGGTGTAGGTGTCTGCCAACAGATAAATGGATAAAAAATGTGATAAATATGTACATATCTCACACACACACACACACACACACACACACACACATATAATTATGTACTTTGCAGAAAAACGAATGGAACTGGAGAACATTCCGTTAAGTGAAATAAACCAGACTCAGAAAGTCAAGGGTCTTATGTTTTCTCTTATATGGGAAAGCTAGGGGAAAAAAAAGAAAGAAGCAGGTGGGGGGGCGCTCATGAAAATAGAAATTAGACCAGGTGAGTAGAGGAAGGGGCTACAGGGAGGGAGAAGGGAAGGACTGGGGAATGAAATTGACCAAATTAGGCTATGTGCCTGTACAAATGTGGGATAATAAACCCCACTACCATTATAATCGCAATGTACCAATTGGAAAACTTGAAAAATAAAATCAAAATCGGAAAGGAAAATTCAGTAGGTGTTATGCCCTGGAGAGGCTCTGAGAAGCGAGAGGAGACTAGAGTGAGCTACGGAAGACTCTGCTGTGATGCGGAGCCCGAGCATTCTGGCATTCACTCCCCCAAGTCTCCAAATCCCATCTTGCTAATGGAGGCAGCGAAAGCAATCATCTCTGAACAGTTTGAGAACTTGATATGGCATTATTTTAAAATTGGCGTCATAGAGTTTTTCAGGCTCAATGGGTTGTCCGGTCTATGGAGGAAAGATGCTGAGACTCGCTATAACTGATCTAAGGTAGAAAGAAGAACTTCCTTCAGAAGGGAGCAGGACTTTGCTCTGCATTGCACAAAATCACCAGGCTCTTTACAGAGAATTTAAGAGTTCCAAGCTTCTTAAAGTTAGCACCCTCCCCCACCCCACCCCGTGTGACACGGGTCTCTTCTTACCGGAATCTGTCTCTCTGGGGGAGGATTTTTTTCAGGAACCACGGTTTCAACGCAGGTGATCTTCTCAACATCTATTGAACCCTTCTTACTGCCTCTTCTCTGAGAAAGAGAATGAGGAAGAAAATGGAGAAAGATTCAGAGTGATTAAGCAACCAGATGATTCAATTTGTTATCTTATTCAGCTTGGTGAGGTGGCACCCACACTCTATATCAGGCTCTATCACTTAAAAAATAATGTAACCTTCTTTGACTACCAGATGGAGGACAAATACTATGGAAGAGTAAGCGATCGTATGCACCTTTGCCATCAGAAATAATGACGCGTTTCCCAAATCTTGAATGTCATTCTCAACGATAATAACTACTCGCCCCAAATTGCAGGATTTCATGATAAGACTCCCCTGGTGGTTTCTTAATATCTTTGAATTTTTGCTGCAGCATGGCTGTAGCTAGTTCTGGTCTATAAAATATTTTGCTAGCCAGGCGTGGCAGCGCATGCCTACAATCCCAGTATTTGAGAGGCTGAGACAGGAAAATACCAGGTGCAAGGTCAGCTCCAGCCACTTAGCGAGACCCTGTTTCAAAATAAAAAATAAAAAGGGCTGGGGATGTAGCACGGAGTTAGCACGCCCCTAGGTTGATTCCCTAGTCCTGTGTGCATGCGCACGCGCACACACACACACACACACGCACACACATAATGGAAAATATTTTGCTGAGTTTGAATGTACTTAAGTCTATTCAACCTCCTTCCTCCCTCCTCCTTCCTCCCTCCTCCCTTCTCCCTCCTCCTTCCTCCCTCCTCCCAAGGGAGATCAACCTTTTTCCAAAGAAGGTGTGAGGCCAAGTTCCTGAAATTTTGAAAGTCAGGCTTCACAGCGGAGAAACTTACCCCTCGTTCAAAGTCATACTCGTAGTAGGAAAGTTTGTGCACTGTCAGGAGAAAGAGGCGCTTCTTGAAGTTTAATGGCGATGTTTTCTTTTTTTGCTGGGAGCGCTTCAGAAAGATGCTCTCCAGTATCACGGCTGCCATCACGTCTTCTTCCTGGAGCTAACTGGTGTGCTGTTGATAATGAAAGTTCTTGAGGTGCCAGCACATGAATCCCCATCCCTCTGGGCTCCCCCTCAGCCTAGCTACCTATTTCAGATGGAACAAAAATGTGCCATGCCAGCCAAGAGCTTCATTTCTGCTTTGACCCTTCCTTCCACAGGCCTCAAGTTGTCCGCGTTCAGGAATAAAAAATGCACAGTGAATTGCAGGGTTGATTCTATGTCACGAGATCACAGAAACCTGGCTCTTCTATAAGGCAATGTGATGCTTTCGATGTCAAATGACATGTAGCTGCGTGCTCGGTAATGTCTAGAGGCAGCTTTACACTGTTTGCCCTCTTGTGATACATGCACAGAATCTGTGAACAGCACACGTCTCTGTGCAGCTGTTCACCCTCATATGCCCAGAAGAGATAATGCAGGTACCAGAACGCCACTGAGACAGACATTGGACTTTCAGTTTCCAGTTTCCTGGACTGCCAATGTAATCTATCTCCCTTCCCTTCCTCCCTCTATCCCTCCCTCCCTTCCTTCCTTTCTTCCTTCTTTCTGTACTAGGGAATGAACCCAGAGGCATTCTATGTCTGAGCTATACCCTCAGCCCTATTTTATTTTGAAACAAGATCTCACTAAGTTGCTGAGGCTGACCTGGATAGAAGCTTTGTTCATAAGTTGAAAACACAATTTTAAGGGGGGAGAGTAGCATTTGATTCTTTGTCTCCCTCCCCCTTTCTTTTCTTAGATTAGTTTTTTTAGAGGGCATCACACAAAAGTAATGCAACTGTCCTACTGGTCACGAAGGACAGCTGTGTTCATTTGGGAAGAGTAACATGTTTAGCTTCCCAAACTCACAATACTCTAGAAGGATTGAGTTGAGGTAACTGGAATACAGAAAAGCAAGGAAAGTCCTCCACATCAACTAATGGCTTTTTTTTTTTTTTTAGATACTGGGAGTTGAACCCAGGGGCACTCTATCTCAGAGCTACGCCCCCAGCTCTATTTTATTTTTTATTTTGAAACAGGGTCTCATTAAGTTGCTGAGGGCCTCACTTAGTAGCTGGGGCTGGCCAAGAATCTAGATCCTCTGGTCTCAGCTTCCCAAGTACTGGGATTACAAGCTTGTGCCACCATGCCAGGCTCAACCAATGGCACAACCTCATGCACTAGTTATTCGCTTAAAGCTTATGTACAATCTTATTGCTAATTCCAAACTTTCATTACAAAGATAAAGTGAAAACAAATACTGTCATAGATATAGAACACTAAGTAGGTAATAAAAAAAATCAGTGAGGTGTGCTGGCACATGCCTGTAATCCCAGTACTTGGGAGGCTGAGACAGGAGGATCTCAGGTGCAAGGAGAGCCTCAGCAATGTAGCAAGACTCTCAGTAACCTAGCAAGATCCTGTTTCAAAGAAACAACAACAAAAATAAGCTGGGCATGGTGACACATGCCTGTAATCCCAGGGCTTGGGAGGCTGAGACAGGAGGATCGCAGGTTCGTGGCTAGTACCAGTAATTTAGTGAGGTTCTCAGCAACTTGGTGAGACCCTGTTTCCAAATAAAAAATAAAATGGGCTGGGAATATAGTTCAGAGGTAGAATGTCCCTGGGTTCAACCTCCAGCACAACAAAAATAAAATAAAATAATAAAATAGGGCTGCGGGTGTAACTTGGAGGCAGAATGTCCCTGGATTTGATCCCCAGTAACCCCCGCCCCCCAACACACACACACACACACACAATCACGAGCCTTCCCTTCAAATTTCGTTTAGAAGCAGGTTTTTTTCCTATAAGGAAGGTGGGATTTATTTTTTTAAACTAAACTCCTTATGGTTTTGGTGGCACCATGGAAGTAGAATAAATAAAATCAGCAGTTTTTCTTCTTGCCGCGTACAGGCTATTGCTTACACTAGAAGAGAAAGGAAGTGGTTTTTATGGAAACCTGAGGCTATCTACATCGTTATTTTGTTCTTTCCTGTGGTGTAAATGATTCTATTATCATACTGGGAAGACAACAATAGATTAAAAGAACACCAGGATGTTAGAACAATCATTTTGCCTCTTGTCTGCCATTCAGATGTCACTGTCTTCTGGATTAGTTCGATATTTTGTAAATGATCTTTGGTGAAAAACCAGGCAAAGGTGCCAAACTTTTCCCACACACTTTCACACAGCTCTCTTCTCTGACCCCCTGGTTTGAACAGTGTCTCATAGGAGTGACAAATGGTTACGTTTACAACCAATCAGTCTTTCCCAACATTGTTTCAGCTGCGACTTCAAAAAGGTTCATTTTAATATTACAATTGTTCATTTACCCAGAAGTAGTGGTAACCAAGTAATAATACTTTAGTCTCAAGAACTGCTAAGTCATAGAGATCTTGTAATAATATCACATTGGTTTCTTGGTGAATTACAATTAAATACCCCTTTGCAATCAAAGACCCAAATTACAGAAGACGAAATAAAATCCTAAAGAAATTAAGTAGCAAGTCAGGCATGGTGGCACAGGCATATAATCCCAGTACTTAGGAGGTTGAAATAGGAGGATTGCAGGTGTGAGGCCAGTCTCAGCCACTCAATGAAGCCCTCAGCAACTTAGTGAGACCATTCAAAATAAAAAATGAAATAAGGCTGGGGGTGTAGCTCAGAGGTAGAATTCCCCTGGGTTTGATCCCTAGTACAGAAAGAAAAGAAACTCAAGTAGCAGGCTGGGGATGTAGCTCAGTGGTAGAGCACTGGCCTAGCCTGGGCAAGGTACCACAAACAAAAAAGAATGAAAGAAATGGAGTAGCATAACCAGTAAATGGGATCAAAAGCATCCCAAGGAGCCAGGTGCAGTTGGACTCCTTTTAGCCAACATTTTACCTTCGGTTTTCTCGCGGGATCTTGGTAGATGCAGTCCCTGCTCAGACCCAACATGCACTTCAGTCTTGGCCTCTGTTCCTACTTCCTGTGAGAAAGGGCCTTCTAGATACTGCCTCTATTCTTTTTCTTTTCCCAAGTAAATACAGTTTGTACAAGAGGAAGGCTTCTCCAGTCTCAGATATCTGCCTCGGGGCTGGGTTTAGTGCTGGTCTAAGTTTGAGGAAGTGAGTCTCTCCCTGGCCATCACCCCTCTCTCTGAGCAAGGAGCGAACCAGCCTCTAGCTCTCCATCACTGGGCTGCAGGATTACTGGGTTTCCATGGTTTGGTATTCGCTTTTTGGGAAGTACTTTTCTTGTCTTCTTTGGGATCTAATGCAGACTCACACAGCCTGAAAGGATGGTGGTTCTTCCTTAGGCGCCACTGATCCATCAACCAGCAATGTAAAAGGAGAAGCACCCGCCTTTATGTCTTCCAGAAGGCTGGTGCAGAACAGACAGCTTTGCGTTAAAGGCTAGAGCTTCTGTGTGTACTTATTATGGAAGGCCCCAGTGTTTTCCTCTAACCAACTCAGCAGCCTGCAGAGGCAATCTGACCACAGAGTATGTACAATATGGCTGAGCCCACACCTCACCCAGAGGGTGGGAGGTGGGGTAGAAATGGAAGCTACATGAATTTTATGCACACATATATACACACACATGCATGGACACTGGTATTTGTATGCAGAAAAAAAAAGGAGAACTAATAGAAAGACAAAGTACTTCATCTAATATATAGAGTGTTGGCCAGGCGTGGTAGTGCACACTTGTAATCCCAGTACTTGGGAAGCTGAGACAGGAGGATTGCAGGTTCACGGCCGGCCTCAGCTACTTAGCAAGGCCCTATGCAAATTAGTGAGACCTCATTTCAAAAATAAAGAATACAAAATAGGGCTGAGGGCTGAGGATGTAGCTCAGAGGTAGAATGCCTGAATTCAATCCCCAGCACCGAAAAAAAAAATTAATTAATTTTAAAAGAAAAGGACTTTCACATAGCTACCTTGGGCCGCCTCTCAGCTCTGTATGGAGCAGCAGAATTCAGAAAGAGGAAGCGTCTTGATATGAGTCCAGCCAACAAACAAACTGCACAATTCCAAGGAATTAGCAAAAATAGCACTTGTGGATTCTGTAAACTAAGCCATTGTTGACTCTTTGCTTATAAGATAAAACACTATTAAGGATAACACTAAGCCAGGTAAGGTAGTGCATGCCTGTAATCCCAGGACTTGGGAGTCTGAGACAGGAGGATCGACTGAATGAGACCCTGTTTTTGAAATAAATAATGATAGAGGACTGGGGGTGTAGCTTGGCGGTAGAATGGCCCTGGGTCCAATCCCCAGTACCACTAAAGAAAAAGAAAAGGACCACAATAGAGCTAAATTCAGAAAACCATACATCCTGTCTACGAATGGGGAGAGCCCATGAGATGCTAGTTAGAAATAACCAATCAATAGTACTTCAGATAACTACTTAATTAGAATATCCATAAGCTGGGCAGGCGTGGTGGTGCACACTTGTAATCTCAGTGCTTGGGAGGCTGAGACAGGAGGATCCCGGTCATTAGCATGCTGGATCACCTCTAGCCCTTGCTGTTTCTGTGGCACTTCACTACTTCCTAGGCTGACCTGTTTGCCTTCGAGAGCGAATGATGCCACCCCTCTCAGTATCCTGTCATTCCACACGGCTGTCATTAAAAACAATTGGGGCAGACTACTCGACATCTTCTGTGAATGTTCAGCCAGAGCAGAAATGGTGGGAAATATAGGGGACACGAGGGAATTCGAGACCCTGGGTCACTTTCTTCTGCATATTCCTTCAGGCTGGTTAGGATGATCTGTCCCTGTTAATGTCAACTGTCCTTCTTCCCATATGAGAGCCCTTCTCAGTCTCATCAGGGCTTTTTTTTTCGTTTACATTTTCCTACCTTAAATCCCTCAAGGAGATTCTGTCTCACTGGTAGATTCCTAGAGTCATTTGCTGCTTTTTTCCCCAGATGTTTTATGGTCAATGGAATGAAAGCAGTTTTAGGTGGAACACCTCTACTTCTCTGTCCCTAGGGTGGTTATTTCTTACTGTAAATATCAAATTTTGATTGAATATACTTTCTTGTATATTATAAAATATTTCAAATAGAAAGTGAAGAGAATAATAATTCACTCATGGACTCAGCACTTAGTTCAACAGGATCCCAATATTGTGCTATAATTGCATCAGGTGTTTTGTTTTCTGTTTGTTTGTTTTTTAGATATTGAATACTGCCAGGCATGGTGGTGCATGCCAATAATCTCAGTGCTTAGGAGGCTGAGACAGGAGGATCGCAGTTTCTAGGCCAGCCTCAGCAACTTAGTGAGATCCTGTTTCAAAAATAAGTGAGCCAGGCATGGTGGAGCACACTTGTAATCCTAGTACTTGGAAGGCTTAAGACTGGAGGATCCAGGTTTGTGGCCAGCTTCAGCTACCTAATGAGACCCTCTGCAACTTTGTGAGACCCTGTTTCAAAAAATGAATAAAAAAAATAGGGCTAGGGGTCTAGATCTGAGGTACAATGCCCCTGGGTTCCATCCCCAGTACTGCAAATAAATAAATAAATAAATAAATAAATAAATAAATAAATAAATAAATAAATAAATAAAAGTGGTGTGGGTGTAGCTCAAAGACAGAATGCTCCTGACTTTAATCCCCAATACTAAAGGGGGAAAAAAAAAGAAATGAAATACTACCATTAGAGCCAAAACCCCTTTGTGTATTCTTTTTTTTTTTTTTTTTTTTTCGGTACTGGGGATTGAACTCAGGGGCATTCTACCTCCGAGCTATAACCCCAGCCCTATTTTTTATTCTTTACTTTGAAACCGAGTCTCACTAAGTTGCGGAGTGCCTCACTAGGTAGCTGAAGCTGGCCGCGAACACGGATCCTCCGGTCTCAGCCTCCCGAATGCTGGGATTACAAGCGTGCGCCACCACGCCTGGCTCCCCCTTTGTGTATTCTATACTCTTACTTCTCTCCCTCCTTAGCAACTACCAATATCTTGAATTCAGTGTTTGTCATACCTGGGCAGGTTTTTATATTATTACTACATATGCAAGTATCCACAAAAGGTATATAGTATTGGTTTGCAATGTTTTAAATTTTTATATGTAAGTGATATGCATTCACCAGCCACTTGTTTTTTTCCTCAATGTAAAATTTCATGATTTTACATTGATAGTTCTAGTTCAGACAGTGCGTGCGTGCGTGTGTGCGTGTGTGCGTGTGTGCGTGTGTGCGTGTGTGCGTGTGTGTGTGTGTGTTATTAGGGATTGAACACAGGGGTATTCTACCTCCTGGCAAGACCTCTGTCCTATTCATCTTTTGTTTTGAAACAGGATCTCCCTTGGTTGCTGGGTGGAGGGGGTAGTTCACTAAATTTCTGAGGCTGGCTTGGAACCTGCAATCCTCCTGTCTCAGCCTCCCAAGTATTGGGGTTTCAGAGATGTGCAACATGTCCAGCTTAGTTCATATATTTTAATTAATTGATTTTTAACACTGGGTATTGAACCCAGGGCCTTGTGCATAAACACTCCACCACTGAGTTACAACCCCCTTCCCCCCAGCCCTTTTTATTTTATTTTTGAGGGTCTTGCTAAGTAAGTTGCTGAGGCTGGCCTTCAACCTGTGAGCCTCCTGTCTCAGCTTCCCAAGTAGTGGGATTACAGACATGCACCAGCACACCTGATTCTAATTGAGATTTTGACTGAGAACTCCTTGGCCTTGGAACCAGAAGAAAAGTCTTTATAATATAACCATAGCAACAAAGCAACCTAATTAATCTTGTTAAGTTCCCAAGAAACTCTGTTCTGGCTCCAGCGAAACCTAATTATTCTATGATACGCTTCACCGTCAGTGCTACAGGTAACCAAATTTGTGATAAGACTTCCAGCCAAATCAGTTTTCTGGCTGCAGGCTAACCAGGAAAATTCTCAAGTGCATTCGTCATTTCCAAGAGGCCTGGGGGCTCTTGTCCTTTCCATCGCATTTCACATGGTTAACACTTTATATTTTTCATCTGTGGTTTTGAAAATTTCTAGGTCTCTGGGATTCATCGCGTTGCTTTTATACTTTTATTGGTGCATCGTAATTCTACCTCATCATGAGGTTGAAAGTGATGCAGACATCCATGCACACAGCACTTGGGGGGTTTCCCTCCACATCCCACCCTGCCCCCTCTCCTCTCTTTTTTTTCTGTGCATGTTTCTTATATTCTAGATCATATTTCACATACTGTTTATAGTTTACTTGGCTTTTTAAAATTTTTTTTTGTGGTACTGGGATTGAACCCAGGGGCATTCTACCTCTGAGCTACGTCCCTAGCCCCTTTTTAAATATATTATATTTTGTTTGGAAACAGGGTCTCACTAGGATGGTGAGAGTCTCACTATGTTGCTCAGGCTGTCCTTCAACATGTGATCCTCCTATCTCAGCCTCCCAAGAACTGGGATTATAGGTGTGCACCACCACACTCTGCTTGTTTTTGCTTTTAACATTATCCATCTATCCATCCATATCCATCCATCCACCCAACATACCTTTTTCCAAACAGTTTTTGTTTAACATTATTATTATTTATTATTTTTTTTTGTGGTACTGGGGATTGAACCCAGGGGCATTCTACCTCTGAGCTACACCCCCAGCCCTATTTTTTATTCTTTATTTTGAAACTGAGTCTCACTAAGTTGCGGAGAGCCTCACTAGGTAGCTGAGGCTGGCCAGGAACCCAGATCCTCCGGTCTCAGCCTCCCGAATGCTGGGATTACAAGCGTGCACCACCATGCCCGGCTTTGTTTAACATTATTCCTGGTTGGTTTCCCATGTTATTCGTATCTCTATAGAAATATCTTCACTCAGCCCAAGTCTGTGCATTTTGCATTTTGAAACATTTTGCCAAAATAGTCTCCAGAAACATTGTACCAATTTCTGTCGCAAATGGCTGTTTTTGAGAACCCCTTTCCCCACATCTTTATCTCTCTTCTGCTCCATTTATAATCATCTATCTCTCTATCTATCTACCTATCTGCCTATTTATTTTCCCCAGTATTTTTGTGGTACTAGAGACATTCTACCTCCAGGTTACACCCCCAGTCCTATTTTTTTTATTTTTTTTTAAACAGGGTCTCACTAAGTTGCAGAGGGCCTCACTAAGTAGCTGAGGCTGGCTGAGAACCTGTGATCCTCCTCCTGTCTCAGCCTCCCAAGTACTAGAATTACAAGCATGTGCCATGATGCCCGGCTTATTTATTTATTTATTATTGTGGTACTAGGGATTGAACCCGAAGGAAATTCTACCTCTGAGCTACACTCCCAGCCTTATTTTTTTTAAAAAACAGGGCCTCACTAAGTTGCAGAAGGCCTTGCTGAATTACTGAGGCTGACTTCGAACTGGCTATCCTCCTATCTCAATTTCCCAAATACTGGGATTATAAGCAAGTGCCACTAAGCCCTCCTATAATCATTTTTAAAACTTTGGTTTTATAGCAGATGATGTATTTTTCCTCTGACTGGGTCAGTGATCTTGAATTCCAGTACATTCTTATCCCCAACTTGTCTAAAATTTAACTTCTCTTGGCTCTCTAGAATGTCCTTCTTCTGGAGGTGAGCTAGTAGACCTGTTTATTTTCATTTCATGGAGGCAGAGCAGTGAGATAAGCTTCTTGAAAGAACTAGTCTGGGATTAAAGCATCCAGGTTAGTAAGGCCCTCAAATCACCCCCAGTCTCTGCGCAGGCACACACGCACGCATGCACAGATCTCCATAGAAACTGAAAGTCACACGTGGCCCAATTGTTTCAGGGTCCTCGGAGGCGGTCTCCCTCCTCCTCCCCCTCCTCTCATGCCTTCATGCATAACCAAGCAGCTTTGGAGTGAAACAGGTCAAGGTTTCTTCCCCAGCTTCTTACTGCACGGCACCTCACTGAAAACCCTAGCTCCCCTTATTATCAAGACTGAGCAATCACATTTCAGCACCACTGAGGGAAAAGTAGAAGGTATCTATCTGATGACTGTTTGGAGAACACCCAAAGTGGTTTTCAAAAGCCGTATCTTCCCCTTATACCTAAGTGACTTCCTGGTATGGGTCTAGTCCACTGAAAGGAAACTCTATAGGAAATTTGCTCGAATGGAAATAACAAATCATAGTGATAAGTTAAAGCTGCAGATGGGAAGTTACACTAGTTCTCACGTAAGGAATTTACAAAGGATTCTAAACAAAAACAGCAGCAGCCATAAGCAACGGGGAATTTGGACTTTAACCAAGCAATAGTTTAGTTTGAACATGGAAGGGGTCAGAATAGAGCAGACAGGGCAAGCCCTAAGAGATAGTTTGGGTGCAATGCTTTAGGTTTTCATGAGTATTTGCATTTGGTGGCTTACTTGGAGGGTAACACTATTTCATCAAATAATCGAGACTCCAGAGAGGATGTAGCAGTCTTGTCTCAGGGGTTTGCAAGCAAAAGGAGGGAGGGAGCAGAATCAACACACGACTGACAGCAAAGAAGACAGCCCCTCAGCTGTGCAGGCCCCCTACGCAGCCTCTGGGCTCCGATGACACTCTGATTCTGGAAATGCACACATACAATAGAGACTTTCAGCTATGAAGGCTGAGTAGCTGGGAAGTCGGGATTCCGTTTGGAGATCTGTCTGGCAACTCAGCCAAAAATGTCTCGATCAAGGTCAGCAATCTCATTCTTTGGGGTGGGGGGTACGAGGGATTGAACTTGGGGGGAATTTCAACTCAGAGCCACATCCCTAGCCTTATTTTATTTTTTATTTTGAAACAGGGTCTCACTATGTTGCTGAAGCTGGCCCTGAACCTGCGATTCTCCTGTCTCAGCCTCCCAAGTACTGGGATTCTAGGCACATGCCATGGAACCTTTCATTCTAAATACCAAACCATTTGCTCTCAATAGGTCTTATGGAGTCACTGGCAGGTATCAGGCAGGTTAAAAATCATAGCAAATGCTGACATGTGGCACTTACCATTGCCAGGTTCTGTTTTATATTTATTTATGCATTAATTGCCTGCAACAACCCTATGGAAAGGTACTAGGCAAATAGGAGGGGGAAAGTGAAAAGGAAAAAGAGTCAGTGGCACCAGGCGCAAAGCAAACATAACATCAAAGTTGTGAGTAAAGCCAGGTGTGGTGGTGCACACCTGTGATCTCAGTACTTGGCAGGCTGAGACAGGAGGATCACAGGTTCGCGGCCAGCCTCAGCAACTTAGAAAACCCCTTAGCAACATAGCAAGCCCCTGTTTCAAAACAATCAATACAATAAGGCTGAGGGTATAGCTCCGAGGCAGAATACCCCTGGGTTTGATCCCTAGTACCCAAAAGAATCAGTGGCAAGAAAAAAAATCAATGATAATATATTAAGTGCTGACTCTCAGTCAGGGGATATGGTAAGGGACAAAATAACGGAGGCTGTAAAGAAGAGGGGATACAGGTAGAGAAAGGAGGAGACGGAGGAAGAAGAGGGAGAAGAGAAGAGAGGAAATGAGAGGATAAGTAATGAAGCCCAGAGAAAAGTGGGCCGTGCACATGGTAGGCAACGGTAAGAAGAGAGAGCTTCACCACGACCCCAGGCTCAGCCACACTGCCTGGGCCGAGGACAAGGCTGCTTTCTCCGGCCCGGTCTCTTCCCCACTATTACCATGGAGTCAGTGCAGCCTCCGCACCATCAAGCGAGGGCTGATCAGGGCAACTTCTGGCCTGCCGTGGCAGGGAGTCTCACGGGGCCTGGCCCCAACCCGCACTGCCTACTGTGGCCTGAGAGCTTTTCCCATCTTCTCAGATAAGCTGCCTCTTAGAGTGGCTTCTTCGAAGGGCCTCATTGGCCCGGTGCACATGTGGGCTCTCCAGGCAATATTTGACCAAAGGGCCTGCTCAGACCCTCCTGCCACCTGCAGTCTTTCGTTTCCACCCAGCTTTGCAGAGGTGTTCCTTCCCAACATTTGCTACCTGTCCGGGCGGTCACCTCACATCACCTTTTCCCTTTCTGTTTCCTCCACAGCCCTCCTCCAAAAGGCCCCCAGCGGCCCCTTGGCTCACCAGAAGGACTGCCAGGGCCTTGTGCTGATGACACTCCCACCCTCCGCTGCCTGCAGGTGTCTGACACCATGCTTTCTCTCGGGCCTTTGGACCCCAACAGGCACTTGCTGCTGCTGGCCCGCCCCTGCCCTGGCCCAGACCCACCTGAGTCCCGACTTAAAGGAGGCAGCTTCCCGGATGCATTGAGACGCCAGGCCTTGGAAGGTGGGACACTGGCCCTGGAGACATATTCTTACAGTCCAGAGAGGAAGGACAGTCTGAGCAAACCCCACCCTTTCACAGCCACTCAGTTCCCTTTTTTTGTTTCCTGACTTAAACCAATGTCTTTTTTTTTTTCTTCATCTCACCAGCATGGTATCTGGTTCCCCACGGCTGTCCTAGTCCACCCCCATGACTGTCTCCGCCCTTCATTTGCTTGGGACCTCTGATGCTACTCTATCTTTTTTTTTGAGCAGGGGTTCAGGAGTACTGAGGATGGAACCCAGAGACATTCTACCTTTGAGCTACATCCTCAGCCCTTTTTATTTTGAAATAGGGTCTGACTAAAATTCTGAGGGTCTTGTTAAATTCCTGATGCTGGTCCCAATTACTGGGCTTACAGGCGAGCACCACCCCAGGCCTCTAAGGCCAAATCACCCCCCCCCCCCCGTATTAGGGATTGAACCCAGAAGCATTCTACCTTAGAGCTACACCCCCAGGCCGATTTTTTTTTTAATTTTTTATTTTGAAACAGGGTCTCGCTAAGTTGCTGAGGCTGGTCTCAAACCTGTGATCCTCCTATCTCAACTTCCCAAGTACTGGGATTACAGGCGTGTACCTCCATGCCAGACTCTGAGGCCAAATAATAAATGAAGAAAATCAACATTCACAGAAAATGGGGAAGGGCACGAATCTTCATGTGGGCTTACATTCTGGCATTTTTATCTGTAGAAAAAGTGCTTTCTTAGAAAATGACTCAGCAGGGGAAGTCTTGTCTCTACCTCTGTCAGGCTTGTACTTTGGGGTCCCATGTGAGCAATGTCCGTCCTTCGCTATCAAGTTTAATTGTGCAACCCTTAGTCTCTTCTGCTTCAGAGGACAGGAGATTCCAAAACCACTCCTTGGGCAGCCCCTCTGTTCTGTTTCCACCAGCTTGGGCGTCTTGCTTCTTTTCTGTAAGCCCCTTCTTCCTGGCCTTACTGTCCCCACAGTCCTTTAGGTATGTTGTCCCTTTACGCCAAGGAGGGCAGCTCGATGACCTGTCTACTCAACCCAGTTCAATCTAGTCTCAGGGGCCCCACCAATGTTGAGAAAGGCTCTTTCAGACTTAGGCTCAAGCCAGGTATGGTGGCACAGGCCTGTAATCCCAGCACTTGGGAGGCTGAGACAGGGGGATCACAGATTTGCAGCCAATTTCAGCAACTTATAGTGAGACCCTTTACAACTTAGTGAGATCTTGTTCAAAATAAAAAATAAAATAGGACTGGAGGCATAGCTCAGAGGTAGAATGCCCCTGGGTTCAATCCCTAGTACCACAAGATAAAAACACAAATAACAACAACAACAAAAACAGAGTTGGATTCAAGACAGTAGCATTCTGCTGGGTGTGGTGTTACACATCTGTAATCCCAGTACTTTGGAGGCTGAGACAGGAGAATTGCAGGTTCGAGGCTAACCTCGCCAACTTACTGAGATCAAGATTTGGCCTCAGAGATAAACAATTTATACTTTTCTCTTTAATCATGTCAAATAGTAAACCAGACTAGGTGTGTTACTTGAAGCCTGGATGATTCCTCAGCAGCTTCCTTAGCCTGTGTTTCAGCTGCAGTCCTCTCCCTGAGGATTCTCCAAGGAAATGCACCCACTATTGGCTGCAGACCACCATGGTGGCAGAACCCCTGGTGACTGGTCTGCTTGCTCACTTTGACTCATGGAGCACTCCTATAATTGCTTGCCTTGAAGTGCTGTACCCAAATGTAGAAACATCCAAGAGCCAGGCACGGTGGCAGACTCCTGGAATACCAGTACTGGGGAGGTTGAGGCAGAAGGATCATAGGTCCACAGCTCGCCTCAGTAACTTAGTGAGACCTTGTTTCAAAATAAAAAATAAAAAAGGAAGCCGGGCGTGGTGGTGCATGCTTGTAATCCCAGCGTTCGGGTGGCTGAGACCAGAGGATCTGGGTTCTCGGCCAGTCTCAGCTACTTAGTGAGGCCCTCCACAACTTAGTGAGACCCTGTTTCAAAATAAAGAATAAAAAATAGGGCTGGGGTATAGCTCGGAGGTAGAATGCCCCTGAGTTCAATCCCCAGTACCGCAAAAGCAAACAAACAAATAAATAAAATAAAAAAGTGCTGGGGGTATAGCTTGGAGGTAGAATGCCCGCGGGTTCCATTTCCAGTACCAAAAAGAAAAAGAAAAAGAACAGACGACAGTTCCTATAAGTTCAACAGGAACTTTAAGGCAACAGGACAGAAAGAAAAAAGCACTTGCAGGGCAGTAGACTAATTAATTCTCACATCTGCACGAAATAGATTGGTAGGAAGTATTGTACAGAGGTCCCTATTTTATTGACAAGTTATGCTACAGCTGTTCCATTCACTGCCTGAGAGTTGGCCACCGAGAACTACCTTACCTGCATTTTACTTCAGTCAGCTGTGGCTTGTTGTCACATGTCCTACTCCTTCTCACGACCATCCTGACATGGGCACTGGAAGATGACAGTGGGGACTGGAAGATGATCGGTACACAATGGGAGAGCTAGACAGAGAGGAGGACAGGGGAAAGTGAACCCAAGCTCTTCCTGCAGTCCTGATGGTATGCTTCTTTTGATTGGTACTGGGGATTGAACCCAGGGGCATTCTACCTCCGAGCTACACCCATGACACTCTTTTAATTTTGAAACAGGGTCTCACTAGGTTGCTGAGGCTAGCCTCTAATCTGCCATCCTCCTGTCTCAGTCTTCTAAATTCTGGGATTGCAAGCGTGTGCCACCACTCACGGCCCCTTTTTAATTCGGAAACGGCCGCGCTAAATTGCTGAGGATGGCATGAACCTGCCATCCTGTCTCTGCCTTGCAAGTACTGGGATTACAGGTGTGTGCCACCACGCCCGGCTCATAATTGTGCATTTATGAGCATATTCAATTATTGTGTTCCTCCCCCAGGACAGTGCCTGGCACAAAATAGGCATTCAATAGCCATTTGTCGAACGGACAAAGTGACCATGCGGTAATTGAACTGGAGCAGCTGGCTCCTTCCAGTCCTTCATTGAACCAGCAGTTGGTTGTGCAAGAAGTTCCCAGCCTCCTAGCGGTGGGACCGAATGGCCGGCCGAGATGCGAGGCCCCACCCACCCACCCGGAGACAGGGAGGCCCGAGAGCCTGGGAAGGGCCCAGCGCCCTTCTCTGAACGCGGTTCCGTGGCAGCGTCCGCCACCCAGGGGTTGAAGTAACCCTTCCCGAAGCTTCTGCGGCGCCTGGGACGCGAGTCCTCTCAGGCTCCGGAGGGCGCTGCGCGCGCAGCCTTCGACTCTTTGGTCTCTCCCTCCGACTCCCATGAGGAAGTGCGCCTCGGAACCGCCTATATACTTCCGGTTCCGGCCCGACCTCTTCCTTTCCGTGCAGATAGCGACGCGGCAAACATGGTAGGACGTTGGGGCTCGGTAGCATCCGACTTAATCCTTCCCCTCAGTGTGGCCGCTACTGTCCCGGGATGGGTCCGGGTCCCTGCGTGTCCCCAATGTACCCAGGGGACCCGATATTGCCGGAATAGACACCGGGCTGCGGGGCGCGAATTTGAAGTGATGGGGTCAAAGAGGTAGTTACAGCCGTGGGTGAGGGTAATAAGGTTTCTTCCCTCTTGGGGGTCCAGCGGAGGGCGCCGTGCTCGAAGCACACGGGGCTTGACCACCATGGAGTCAAGAGTCGTGGGTTAGTGAGTTCGAATCGAGTTGGGATTCCTCGCCTCCTGCTAGCTCAGGGAAGTTATTGTGTCCCTGTGATCTGATAACACTGTATGTCCTACACGATGTGTTTGCTAGGTGAACGTCCCCAAAACTCGCCGGACATTCTGTAAGAAGTGTGGCAAACATCAGCCCCACAAAGTGACACAGTACAAGAAGGGCAAGGATTCTCTGTATGCACAGGGTAAGATGGCTTCTGCCTAATTGGGTTTTGACGCGGCATTTGTAAAGTAGTGGATGACCCCAGTTTCCCCTGCCCCCACCGACATGGGCCCTAATATTCTGGGAATTCACAGATAAAACCCATAAGAAGACTTTCACGTGCGGCTGTTGTGATTTACGATCTTTAGTGCTCCCAAACAAATAGGTGTTTCTGTTCCAGGGAAGCGGCGTTATGACAGGAAGCAGAGTGGCTATGGTGGACAGACAAAGCCGATTTTCCGGAAAAAGGTTAGTAGTGATTGCTAATTGGCATGTTTCCTACTTGTAAGGACCTTGCATTTGTCATCTCTAGTCCACACACATCACTAGAGCGTTCATCTGAGCGAAGTCATCAGTTACCTGCAGTAGTATGATAGGAAGTGAAGTTGGGTCTGACTCTAGGCTATAGTGCCCTGACCATCCAATGAGTGGCTTCTATTTTTGTTTTTTTCTAAGGCAAAAATCAAGGAATGTGCCCTTCTTTCCTAAGAACTGAGGTGCAAGTCCTCTGAATCCATTCATTTCCCCTGTTCCTGTCATCATGTGTCAGTCTTCAGCCCTTGCTAGCAGTAAAAACCTTATTTGGGGCTAGGAGTTAGCTCAGAGGTAAATCCCTTCATAGCATGGGCGGAGCCGGGGTTAGATCCCCAGCGATTCAAAAGAAAAAGAAAAAAAGAATTTGGTGTCTTAGTTTGCTACTGATGTCATGAAGTCTTAAAACTCCTTAGAAGCCGGGCGTGGTGGCGCATGCTTGTAATCCCAGCATTCGGGAGGCTGAGACCGGAGGATCCGGGTTCGCGGCCAGCCTCAGCTACCTAGTGAGGCACTCTGCAACTTAGTGAGACTCGGTTTCAAAATAAAGAATAAAAAATAGGGCTGGGGGTATAGCTCCGAGGTAGAATGCCCCTGAGTTCAATCCCCAGTACCGCAAAAAAAAAAAAAAATAAAACTCCTTAGAATAGTCATTTAGGCCTTCACTAGATTTCTGAATAATTTACCATTCTGGAGTAGGGGATGTGGCTGCCTTTTAAAGCGATTAGCACAGTGCTTGGAACGTTGCATTCCCTCCAGTAATGCATTTCCTTTAGCACTTTGCTCCTCATCCATCCTGGTTCCAGAAAATATTAAGAAGTGATTCCATTTGAGTGCAGTGAATTGTTTCAACCCAGGGTGGTGAGGAGAACCCTTCAGTCTCCTTTTACATTTATGTAACTTGTTTAAAAAGAATTTGGAGAGGTTCTGGCTAGGTATGTAGTCTGAGGAGAATTGTTTGATGATAGGTCCTAAATAATAACCGTATCTAATAATGACTTAACAAAGGTTGTGTTTGTTTCATAGCTCTGAACTTGTTTGACTCCTTTTTAATTGTGTCATATACTTAAGAACCATGCAGGTCTGCTGAAAGGCCACAAGTTCAAAGTGACATGCTGAGAGCCTGATAAACTCTAGGAAATTGGATGTGAATGGAAATTAATAAAGTTCATGAGAGTTTAAAAACATTCCATCTTTGCTGTTACTGCTTTTTCTCTAAGTTCATTAATTTTTAGATTGTTTTCTCTCTGAAGACAGATTATGATAAGTATCATTTGCAAAGCTTAAGTAGCATTCGACTCAAATATTCATATTTTTAAAGAAAATGATTGTCTACAATGACTTATGAAGCATTTGGCTTTTTTTTCCAGGCCAAAACTACAAAGAAGATTGTACTGAGGCTTGAGTGTGTTGAGCCCAACTGCAGATCAAAGAGAATGCTGGCTATTAAGAGATGCAAGCATTTTGAACTGGGAGGAGATAAGAAGAGAAAGGTATAGGGGTTTTTTTGTTGTTGTTTTTTTTGTTTTTGGTGGTGGTGGTACTGTGAATTGAAAACAGGTTCTAAGTTGCAGAGAGCCTCACAAGCTGCTGAAGCTGGCCACGAGACTGATAATCCTCTCTCAACCTCCCAAGTACTGGGATTACAAGCGTGTGCCACCATGCATAGCTCCAATTTTTTTCTATACAGCTCTGTTATATATATATTTTAGAGAGGTGTCCATTTCTTCTAACTCATGTGGTGGCGAGATGGGGGCAGTCCTCAAATGTAACTTAATCCATTGCTGGAGATAACAGGCTATTCATCCCTTAGCAGTAGTTGGGAACAGAAGTGTTTCAGATTTTGTAGTTTTTCAGATTTGAGAATGTTGTACATTGGCTTTACTAGTGGAGAATCCTTAATCCAAATATCTAAAATCTAATTTTTTGAGTGCTGACCTGCTGCTTAAAGTTTCCAATTTTGGTATAAGGTTTTGGTGTCAGTTTTATTTGTAAGTAGGAAAAGAATTGAGTAAATTTACCTTACTATAGTATAGTATGGTTATCGCCTTAGAAATGTTCTTGATTGGTGATTCTTTGCAAAATATAAAGTTCAACTTTTTTTTCTGTTTTGTTACAGGGGCAAGTAATCCAGTTCTAAGCTTCATCTTGTTTTGCTATGAAGACAATAAAATTATGGTTATGATCACTTCACTTGGTTGCTGGTGGTCTTTTGGAAGAGAATAAATTAGAGCTGTTAACATTCCCCTTGGAAAATTTGGGCTTCATGGTTCTGAGTACTATTTTGACTGACTGCTTGAGCTATCAAATGTGATTATCTAATTTGGAGCTTTAATCACTTGGACATTATAGAATCCAGTTTGCTGTTAAGCAAAAGTTAGTGCTTATTTTATCCAAGTAGAGGCATGTTTCAGGCTAATGGGGGGTGTCAGTAATACCCTTAGTAACCAAAGATTACTAAGTTAAACATATACCATCAATGCTTTAAGCATTTAATAAGAAATTTTGATGGTGTTATAGAACAGTGCACTATAATGTGTATTGTCTTCAGACTTAAACTTATGCAAATATTTTGATAGAGGCCCTAACATTTTCACTTTTTTCCCCCCTGGTACTGGGGATTGAACACAGCCTCTCGTGCATTCTGCCACTGAGCTGCAACCAATCCCCTCCCCCCCCTTTTTGTGTGTGCTGGGGAAGCCAGGTGTTTTCTACCTCTGAGCTACATCCCCAGACCTATTTATTTTGAAATGGTCTCACAAAGTTGCTGAGGTTGGACTTGAACGTGTCATCCCCAATCCTCTGGTCTCAAGTTTCCCAAGTACCAAGATTACAAGTGTGTGGCACCTGGCCTGGCTGCCCAGCCCTTTTTACTTTGAGACATGTCCTTGCTAATTTTTCCATGTTGGGCTAAACTGATCTTACCTCAGTTTCCCAAGTAGCACCTGGCTACTTCTGTTTTGAAATCATGATGAGATAACTGCAGTTAGGGATTCTACCTCAGAGTTACATCCCCAGCCTATCATTTTATTTGGAAAAGGTCTCACCAAGTTGCTGAGAGCCTTGTGAAGTTGCTAAGGCTGGCTTCAAACCTGTGATGCTTCTGTCTCAGCTTCCCAAGTACTGGGATTATAGGCATGCCTGCCTATAAGTGGTGTTTTAATTGCCCTAAGAAATCTTAACCATGGATACTTTCTCCATTAAGAAATGCTTTCAGGTTACACATCCTCTTAATTTCAGTTTTATTGATGCCTAGTTCTGTGTACTTAGGCAGCACAATTATGTATGGTGAAAACCACTACATTTTGATAAGGTGGAGCAGTGTTATTCCAAAATAGTTCATGTAGCTATCCATGGATGAGTAAAGCTGGGTCTAACAGTTTTATTCCATCATTTGAATATTCTCCAATATTTGTGAAAATAATTGGCATTCAATCACTGAACAGATAAAATTATTCCAGTGTGTGTATCTACTGGGGACTGAACCCAAGAGGATGCTACCTCTGAGATCCACCCCAGCCTTTTATGTGGGCCAAAGGTCTTCATGAGAGGAAGGTGGCTTTGATGTGTTCTCAGGCAAACCATTTGTAGGAAATTTAAATGTGTGGGCATTGCCTTGAAATTATCCATGCCCCAGTACTCCTAGGGGTGGAGGGAGGGTCTTTTGTATCTTTGGTCAAAAAGTACTTTATCCTTGGTGAAAGTAAGCCACCTGTACTTGTTAGATCTAGATTATAATCTCGGAGCCCTACACGGTACATACCTGTGATCCCAGCACTTGGGAGGCTGAGACAGGATTGCAGTTTCGAGGACAGCCTCAGCAGTAGTGAAATTCATCAACCTAGCCAGACCCCGTTTCAAAATAAAATAGGGCTAGAGGTATGATTCAGAGGTAGAATGCCTATAGGTTCAATCTCCAGAACTGAGGAACGAACAAAAACAGGCTTGTAATTCCAGGATTTGGGAAAGTAAGACTGGAGGATTACAGGTTCAAGGATAGCCTCGGCAAGTAGTGACTCCCATCAATCTAGCAAGACCCTGTTTCAAAAGTAAAAATAAAATAGGGCTGATGGTGTAGCTCCAGTAGAATGCTCAATTCCATTCCCAGTAACTAACACATTACAATCTGGGGATTTGAGTTTATTGAGGCTATTTCCACTTGGCATTTCTCTTTGTTCAATGGAGGAAGCAGATTTCACTTTCCCTTTGCACTAAAATTGTCATCAAAGCCATCCAAGTACCCACATTAGGCAATCATATGGTGGTTAAGGGCTTGGTTTAAATCCTCGCTCCGCAAGATACAGTGGACAACACCTACCTCAGGTTTGTGACAGTTAATAGCACCTTAAGCATCTGTCACAGTGGCTGGTACAGAAATACTCAACAAATTATAGCTGTTACTAATACATTAGTTTCAAAAGTTTTTCCCCCAAATTGTTCTCCTTAGAAGTAGTTCTTTGAAAGTTCCAGTTTTGGAGATGGGCGTGGTGTCGCAGGCCTGTCATCCCAGTACTTGGGAGGCTGAGACGGGAGGATCGCAGGTTCAAGGACAGCTTGTGCAACTTAAGAGAGGCCCTCAGCAAATTAGTGAGAGCCAGTTTCAAAATAAAATAGGATAGGGGTTATAGTTTGGGGTCAGAATACCCCTTTGTTCCATCGCCAGAACCAAGGGAAAAAATGTCAACTATGGGAAATTTTATTCAAGGAAATAGAGCTTAAAAATGGAGTCAAAGGTAGGCAGGAAATGGGCAGTCACTATCTCACCCCCTAACACATTTTTTTAATTTTTTTTGCGGTACTGGGGATTGAACTCGGGGGCATTCTACCTCCGAGCTACACCCCCAGCCCTATTTTTTATTCTTTATTTTGAAACCAGGTCTCGCTAAGTTGTGGAGTGCCTCACTAGGTAGCTGAGGCTGGCCTCAAACCTGGATCCTCCGGTCTCAGCCTCCCGAATGCTGGGATTACAAGCATGCGCCACCACGCCCGGCTCCCCTAAATACATTTTAAAGTCTAGCTATGCTTTCTGATGGAGTCCGGATTCTTTGTTCGAGCCTAAGCAGAACGGTGCCTGTGGGATTTACTCGAGTTTTTATGCTTGAAGTCCATTCATAGAACCCCAACTCCATTTTCATTGGGAGGAGCTGTGTGATGAAGCAGCCAGGATTGCAGGCCACTCCGTGACCCAGGGAAACCATTGAGATGGTATAAGAACGCGGTCCACCAATCTCCTGGAGGTTTCGCACAGCTACAGCCCAGGCTAAATTGGAGAGAGGTCGTTGCCACACCTCAATTTTGCCATCCTGAAAAGCCAAGAAAATAGGAGTGATTATTAGCAGTAAGCTGCCTTGTCAGTTTGGCATTCAGTCTTAGTGTCAGAACTATCAAGCACTCATAGGAAAAATTAAAATTATCCTGTAGCATTACTTGAGGGTTAATGGTTCTAGCAAAAAGCCTTATTACTAATGATTATAGCATCAATATCAGGGAAAATATACCAGTGTTCTCAAAAAATTTGTGATGTCCTCATGTAACAGGCCCAAGACAAACTTGGTAGTTGGGTAGAAAGTAAGCCACCTTAAAACACACACCCCAAGTAAACTTTTGGCTGAATGGTAAACTAGACAGGGCAGGAAAGCATGTTCCTGGCTTATTTTCTCCCACAAAGATTATTTATCACACCTTTCTAAGGCAGTACCCCTGCTTGCCCAAGGGGTCTTGGTTGATGGCGATCACATCTTTATCTTGAAGGAGAGCTTTGGCTTGGGGGCTGATGTGCCGGAGGTCATTAGACATGAGCAAAGGAGCTGCCATGATAGCCCACAGAGCCATCTGAGTTATCTGCTGATCCCAGCTGAGGCCGAAGTTGCCGATCACTAACTGGGACAAAGAATGAAATCATGTAAATGAGAGAAGATGGCACATTCTTAAAGTTACCTTGGTGACCCATGGCGAAAAGCCACTTTGCACAGGTCCCTGCCCTAAGGACTCTCCCAGAAACCCTCCTCCCAGGAACCTGGCCTCCGTTTTCCTTGAATGTCAAACAGGAAACAGGCCTACTACAGAGGCCTGGGCAGGAGGGCTCAGGTCCTTACCATATCTGGGTCATTCCAACCCCCTGGTCCAGCGGCATGGATAATTTTATCCTGGTTATAAGATGTCCAGTCCAAGATGCTCTTTACACTTTCCCAGGAATCATAAATATCAGCAAAATTTCTCCAGTGATTGCAGTAGCGTCGGATTTTTGTGTAATTGGGCTGTGAAGACAGGATGCTTCTGTTTACTTTCTCACATCCTTGTGAGATGAAAACAGTCCAAATTAAAGGAGGCACTTGTAGCTGCCTCTTTAACTTACAGATTAAAGATCTCCAAGCGGAAGTCTAAAGATTATAAGGGACATTCATTTAAGAAGTTTGTTTCAGAAGTAGGCAGTATTTTAATAAGATTAAAATGACCTTTAATACTGTTTAGGCTGGAAATTTACGAAATGGAATCTAGGGATTGGCATTATGGAAGATTTCTGTTTTCTTTACACTTCAGTGTATTTTTAAACTTTTCTAAAACGAACATGTAAGCCAGGCGTGGTGGCGCATGCTTGTAATCCCAGTACTTGGGAGGCTGAGACCAGGAGGATTGCAGATTCACGGCCAGCTTCAGCTACTTAGTGAGGCACTCCGCAACTTAATGAGACCCTGTTTCAAGATAAAGAATAAAAAATGGGGCTGGGGAGGTAGTTCGGAGGTAGAATGCCCCTGAGTTCAACCCCTAGTACCACAAAAAAATTAATAATAATAATAATAATAATAATAATAATAATAATAATGATAATAATAATAAGTAAGTAAAATAAAATAAAATAAAATGAACATGTAGCTGGGTGTGGTGGTGCATGCTTGTGATCCCAGTACTTGGGAGGTTGAGACAAGAGGATCGCAGGTTTGTGGCCAGCCTCAGCTACTTCGTGAGGTCTTCTGCAACTTAATGAGACCCTGTTTCAAAATAAAGAATAAAAATAGGGCTGGGAGCCAGGCGTGGTGGTGCATGCTTGTAATCCCAGGACTTGGGAGGCTGAGACAGGAGGATCCGGGTTCGCAGCCAGCCTTAGCTACGTAGTGAGGCCCTCTAAAACTTAGTGAGACCCTGTTTCAAAATAAAGAATAAAAAATAGGGCTGGGAGTGTAGCTCGGAGGTAGAATGCCCCTGGGTTCAATCCCCAGTACTGGAAAAAAAATAGGGTTGGGGAGGTAGCTAGGAGGTAGAATACCCCTGGGTTCAATCCCCAGAACCACAAAAATAAATAAGTAAATAAACAAACAAATAAATGTATTCCTTTTATAATCAGAAGTAATTAAAATGGCCAGGCACAGTGGTGCACAGAACTTGGGGAGCTGAGGAATAAGGATCACAAGATAGAGGCCAATATGGGCAAGTTAGCGAGACCCTGTCTCAGAATAAAAATAAAAAGGGCTGGAGATATCGCTCTGTGGTAGAATACCCCTGGGTTCAATTGCCAGTACTATCAAAAGAAAAAAGAGTACTAAGATCATCATAGGAAGTACAAATGAGAGCTTCAAAATTATATGGTACTCTATTAAACATAAGAATAGCTGAATCCTGGGTATATAATTTATTAAGGGAATGCATAAAAGTCTATAGATAAGTAGATAGGATATCTGAGGTTTAAAATGGTGAGGAAAAGGTGAGACTATTTTGCAGAGATTTCAGAAAATAATAGGGATTCATCCCATAAATAACTCTTCAACACTTACCATATGCTAGGGAGACAGTGATAAAAGTCAGACAAGGTCCCTGCCCTCGTGGAATTTATATTCTACCAGGGAGACAGACAAGGAACAAGCCAATAATGCTAAGCTCTTAAAAGGAAGTTAAACTGGCCAATGTGAGAATGAACAGAGGACTTATTTATTTATTCACGTATTTACTGTGATTCTGAGGATTGAGCCCAGGGGCATCCTACCTCCAAGCTTTTATTTTATTTTGAAACCGGGTCTCGCTAGGTTGATGAGAAAGTCTCACTAGTTGATGAGGCTGTCCTCAGACCTGCGATCCTCCTGTCTTAGCCTCCCAAGTCCTGGGACCACAAGCATGTGCCACCATGCCTGGCTTTAGAGGGCTATTTTAAAGTAGTTAGAGAAGACCTGTCTGACTTCGTGGCATCTGGTCTGAGACTTCAATATTAAGGAGCCAACCCTTTAAAACTCTTGGTGGAAGAAGGTTCCAAGCAGAGAAAAAACAAAAAAGCATTAGCTGGGCGTCATGGTGCACACTTGTAATCCTAATACTTGAGAGGCTGAGACAGGAGGATTGTAGGTTCAAGGGCAGCCTTAGCAACCTGGCAAGATCCTGTTTCGAAGTATAAAACAAGACGTGCTGGGGGTGTAGCTTGGTGGTAGAATGCCCTGGGGTTCAATCCCTAGTACTAAGAAAAAAAAAAGCATTAGCAGTGTTTAAGGGACAGGAGGAAAATGTAGTGTGGTGAGAGACTCCTTGGAGGTTGGAGAAGCAGGCAAGGGCTGGAGCGATGGAGTTGGATTTGACCGCAAGTGCAATGGGAAGCCAGTTAACGGTCTTAAGGAGGGAACTGATGTGCTGTCGTGCTGCTTGGAAAATGGATGGGCTGGGGAGAGAGTGGGAGTAGATCCGGCTGTCCGAACAGTCTGCGTGAGAGATGAGAGTGGCTTGGGAGACCAGGGAAGCGCGGGAGACAGAAAAGCTGCAGAGCGACGGCAGATGGATGCTGGAGGTAGTGCTGGCAGGACTGCCGCTGGACAGGGCACGAATGGCGCCCTAAAGGATAAAGGGAAGAACCAAAGATGAGTCCCTAGGGGGTGGCATCTTGGACTATCACTGCAGCAGCAGGGATGCGGAGAGGTGGTTGGGCTTTGAAGGAGCCTTTGCCTCCTTCCTTCTCAAGTTCTGAAACTGGATTCTGGGCTCACTAGCTCACCTTGTGAAAGGGCCACATATAAAGAGGCCACTCGCAGGAGTACACGATGCTTCTGCCAGTCCTGTTCAGTGCCAAGGACATGTACTTATAACCTGTAGGAAAAAACAACGGGTAAGATAAGGCAATGAAGGGCGTTTCCAGTTGAAGCTGCATATTTTAAGAGGCTTCCTGGAAGATCCATATTTATAGTTTAACCCGTTATGTACTGCCAGCCTATATATAGCAGATTAAGAAACCAGAAACTTTTCATCGGTGTCCCATATGTAGGGCACCTGGACAGAATAGATCAAGCCAGGGGCAGCGACAGGTGGTTGCTCTGTGCTTAAACAGTATACAGGATCTTCCAGATTGCTGGGGTTACTATGAAGAGGTGACGCAGAAGTGGCGAGTATACTGAGGAAAGGCAGCGATGATGATGCTTCTTTCTCTGTGACTCTGCGACATACTGCACTCTTCTAAATGATGTGATAAGCCGGGCATGGTGGGATATGCCTGTGATCCTAGCACTTGGGAGGTTGAGACAGGAGGATTGCAGGTTTGAGGACAGCCTCAACAACATAGTGAGACTCTCAGCAACCCAATGAGACCCTGCTTGAAAAACAAAACCAAAAAATAAATAAAAATGGGTTGGGAGTGTAGCTCAGAGGTAAAATGCCCCTGGGTTCAATCCCCAGTGCCAATAAACAAACCAGTCAACCAACCAACCAAACAAATGAATGATGTTATAAAGAGTTACAACAAGATTAGCCACGATTAAGCATGCATGGATTCCATGCACACGAACGAATGAATGAACAAACCAAAATAGAAGAGGTGGGAGTTCTGGAACATGGAGAATAATTGTTTCCGGTACTATGACTGGGTACTTAAAATCTCAGCTACCTTGGCCCGAAAGTTCTTTCCTTTGCTCATGGCTAAATCTCATGAATGAAACATACCATTTATCAAGTGCTTCACACTATCACAGTAACAACCATCGAATTTTAGCAGATCTACTCCCCAGTCAGCAAAGGTTTGGGCGTCGATGTCGTAGTATCCAAAACTCCCAGGGAACCCTGCACAGGTTTTATTTCCCACATCTGCATAAATCCCTAGCTTCAGGCCTTTGCTATGGATCTGAAATGAGAAAAAAGAAAGGATCACAACAGAAGGGCGGACATGTAGTAGTAGAGAGAATCACTCCAGGCTGGAGGCAGGGACAAATGTGCTTCACCTGCAACTGCCCCTCATTTTCCAGAGGAGTTTGTTGCAAGACCAGTTCTGCTGAGATCATTCCAATTCTACGTGTGAGGTACAGCACAGAACTGGGAAGAAAGCTATCAGCCATTCTAATATTCCTGATGCAATGATGAAAGGTATTTTTCCAGGACAGTGACAGATTAATCTGGACAAAGAACCTCTGCTTGATTAAGCTTCCATTGGGCTTCTGGGCCTTTCTCTTGTCTCGGCCTCGACTATATCTGTCTTAGTGAGCCCAGTTTTAGCAGGAATCCTGCTAAGTCATCCCCTCCCCCTCTAAGTCTCCCTTTAGTAGTTTTCCATCGACTGAACCCCTCAACCTGTTCACTGGCTATAAATCCTTACTTGTCTAAATTGCATTTGGATTGGAGCTGGGCTCTTTCCCCTACTGCAATAGTACTGAATAAATTCTTTTTTTTTTTTTTTTTTTTTTTTTTTTTTGCGGTACTGGGGATTGAACTCAGGGGCATTCTACTCCGAGCTATACCCCCAGCCCTATTTTGTATTCTTTAGTTTGAAACAGGGTCTCACTAAGTTGCGGAGTGCCTCACTAGGTAGCTGAGGCTGGCCACGAACCTGGATCCTCCGGTCTCAGCCTCCCGAATGCTGGGATTACAAGCGTGCGCCACCACGCCCGGCTAGTACTGAATAAATTCTATCTTCATATGTCATTGTCAACATGATTTACATTATGATGTGAGACTATAATGCACCAAAAAAGTACATTAAAGATTAAAAAAATAAATTCCCTCCTCATCACTTTTAAGCTAGTGTTGGTCTCTATCTCTTTCCAACAATCTCCAGAATAGTTTCCTTCTGTCTTTGACAATTCTAGTTTATAGTACAATTGCAGTAGCGGCCCCAAGCTTATGTGGAAATACTTGCACACATATGAGAAGAGCCAAATTCCATTTCTTCCTAGAGAACTCCATGTTGTCAGCCAAGGAAAAGCTCTCAGATGGCCTCAAGAGCGCTTGCAAAACATATATACGCTGATGGGATGAAAATCCACCTGCCAAGCCTCACAATTCAGTGTTCAGGAAATGGCAGCCATTCGACCTCCTAAGCGTCATGAGGGCTGTTTCTCAACCAACATCGTGAGGACTATTTCTCAACCAGCTTCTCGGCAGAGGTGCCTGCAGAGCCCAGAATGAAGCAAATTCAGCTATCAACTCACATAACTAGCTAGGCGGCGGATCCCACCAGGAAAGCGCTGAGGGTCTGCCTGAAGCCGGCCTGACGAATCTCTCTGGGGGGCCATCCAGCAGTCATCAATGCAGACATACTCATAACCTGCCTCCTTCCAACCATCTGAGACCATGAGGTCCGCCATCTGCATGAAGAGCTGCTCACTGAAAGAGAAATGCCAAGAATCATTACAATTTCGTAGACGAATGCGCAGCTACTCCTATTTGGTAGGCACCTTGGCATTTTGCAATTTTTTTGGAGCTTAGGGGCATTCTACCTTTGAGCTACACTCCCAGCCCTTGATACGTGTGTGTGTGTGTGTGTGTGTGTGTGTGTGTGTGTGTGTGTGTGTGTGTGTGGTCCTGGGGATTGATTCCAGGGGGATTCTGCCTCTGAGCTCCACCTCTAGCCCTATTTTTTTTTTTTTTTTTTTTGCGGTACTGGGGATTGAACTCAGGGGCATTCTACCTCCGAGCTACACCGCCAGCCTTTTTTTTTATTGTTTATTTTGAAACAGGGTCTCACTAAGTTGCAGAGGGCCTCACTAGGTAGCTGAGGCTGGCCACGAACCCGGATCCTCCCATCTCAGCCTCCCAAATGCTGGGATTACAAGCGTGCGCCACCACGCCCGGCTTCTAGCCCTGTTTTTTTTTTTTATTCTTTATTTTGAAACAGGGTCTCACTAAGTTGTGGAGGGCCACACTAAGTAGCAGAGGCTGGCCGTGAACCTGCGGTCCTCCTGTCTCAGCCTCCCAAGTAATGAGATTACAAACGTGCACCACCACGCCTGGCTTTACTTTTTATTTTGAAACAGGGGTTCACTAAGTTACTGAGGCTGCTCTTAAACCTGCAATCCTCCTGTTTTAGTCTCCCAGTACCAAGATTTCAGGGGGGTGCCACCATGCCCAGCTTTGTAATTTTTTAAAATCCAGTAATGGGGGTAGTAATCACAATCAATAAAAGGTTCTTTTAATTTTTCTTCTCCTCCTACAACCTCCTCAATACTTCTACCCTAGAAACTTCAAATGAAGCTGGGTGCAGTGGTACAGGCCTGTATTCCCAGTACTTGGGAGGCTGAGATAGGAGGATCGCAGGTTCGAGGACAGCCTCAGCAAGTAGTGAGACTCTAATCAACCAAGTGAGACCCTGTTTCCAAATAAAAAATAAAAAAATCAGGCTGGGGAGTAGCTCAAAGGTAGAATGCCTCTAGGTTCTATCCTCAGTAACACACACACACTCACCTGCAAATGAGGGATGAGGGGCTAGGGAGGTAGCTGAGTGGTAGAGCACTTGCCTCGTACAAGCAAGAACAAAACAAAAGCCGGATGTGGTGGCGCACGCTTGTAATCCCAGCATTTGGGAGGCTGAGACAGGAGGATCCGGGTTCACGGCCAGCCTCAGCTACCTAGTGAGGCCCTCTACAACTTAGTGAGACCCTGTTTCAAAATAAAGAATAAAAAATAGGGCTGGGGGTGT
>PVLC010011167.1:0-28037 GCA_004027655.1 Graphiurus murinus
CTCTCTCCCTTTCAGCTGGTATGAGTTGAATTTCCTGTGCCATATTGTGACACCATGATATTTCTACTTTGGAGCCAGCCAGCTATGGACTGAATTTCTGAAACTGTGAGCCAAACAATCCTTTCGCCCTCTGATTTGTGTCAGATATTATAGTCACAGTGAAGGAAAAGCTGACTAAAACACCCCTCAATTGTAAGCTCCCTGAGCATGAATCTGATCTTTCTTACTTAAAATTTAATTCTCAGCTATTAGCTCAGCATTTGTAACCCAGTGGAAAGGTTGGATAATGGATGGTTTTATAGTTGAGGAGAAGGATGGGAGAATCGATGGAATGATGCATCTCAGTATTTCTCTCATATCTAAAGTATCAGTGATAGTAGTAAATTGACTCACATAAGAATCAGATAGGTAGGAAAGCTGTGATCTGGACCTGAGGCCATAGTCAACCTGAGCATCTCAGGCTAGGAAATGAAAGCTATAGTTATCAATGAAAATGCATGTCCATGCTCAAATTCCACCCCACTGTATCCCTGTGATGTATTCTTCAAATTAGAAAAGTTCTTACTATATCAGCACATTAATTTTACTAATGTTAGAAGCATTACCCAGCACAGAAAATAGGACATTGCCTCCCTCTATATCCCAAGCAATGCTTTCCCGTGAATACAGCTAGTTTGCTCATTGTCAGGATTTGTCTAGCCCCAAAGGAAATAGGTATAGAATGCCAAACAAGAGGCAAAAATAGAAGGATGTGTGTACATGTGTAAGTAAGTATGTGAGAGTGTCTGTGTATTCATGTATTGCAATGATTCTTCATTAGAATGGTCTTCTTAAATGGTCTCATTTCCATCCATTTTGTAGTCATGTGGCTTTTTGCACGCTTCTAACTTTCTCTGAGACTCAGTGTTCTCATTGGCAAGAATGGAATAATAATATCTGTCCAGCATACTTTAAGGGAGTACTGGGGATTGAAGCCAGGAGCATTATATCACCAAATTCCACCCCAGCCCTTTTTATTTTTTATCTTGAAACAATCTTGCTAAGTTGCTGGGGCTGGCCTTGAACCTGTGATCCTCCTCCTGTCTCAACTTCCGAAGTACTGGGACTACAGGCATGTGCCACCATGCCTGGCTTGCCCTGCATATTATATTGATTTCTCAGTGTTTTTCTGAGACCAAAAATTAAAATAGGATAATGTATGGGAAGTGATATATATGGACTGTATAAGCTTCAAATTCTACCAGAAGTATCAGCATATGTGTGTACTATGTAATAGCAAAATGAACAGCAATAAGGCATGCTGGCAGAACATTTATTCCTGACTTGCAGTTATTGTTTTATTTATTAAAACCAAGAAAAACATAATAGTTGAAATTTTAAAAGATTACATTCCAAGAGGAAAATATCATTCATATCTACTTATTCTTATACCTTGGACTGCATTCTTAAGGCTCTAAGATTCCAAAGGGTAGGGAGCCTGATTTCTTCTACACTTTTATCTGTACCACCCCAACTGGGGGCCAGAAGACAATGACAAGCCTGCCACTCTATAGGAGGCAAAAGCCCAAGCCAGGGTTCTCACTAGAGATTGACATCCAACAGTTTGTTAATCACATATTTCCATTAATGGGATGAATCACATTGTCTTTCTGGATGACAGTCTCCCTTTTAATGCATAGATGTCGTATTTTGTTCTGCACTCCTTAGCAACCCAGCTACTGTGTTCTGACACTTCCATTTCCTTACTAGTCTGGAAGCATCTAAAAAGAAAAGAAAGAAAAAAGTCTATTCTCAAAACCTACAGATCTTGCCAAACTTGAGGCTTTTCCCCTTAAATTTCTATAATCAATTAATTTTAAAAAGAATTAAGCTGTGATCAGAGGCACACACCTATAATCCCAATGCTTGGGAGGCTGAGACAGGAGATCACAAGTCCAAAGTCCAACCATGATAATTTAGCAAGATCCTGTTTCAAAATAAAAAGAACTAAAGGGTATAACTCACAGGCAGATCACCCTTGGGTTCAATCCTCACTACCACAAAAAATAACTATATTGACTGAAAAAATAGAAAAACAGCATATCATTTTCATTGTACCTTAGTATTTAAAAGCCTCATCACATCAAAATGGGATTAGCCTTTGGAATACAAATCAAAGGACAATCTTGGACTGGAAATGTAGCTCAGTATTAGAATGTTTGCCTTGTGTGTGCAGGGCCCTAGGTTCAATCTGCAGTAGGGAGGAGGAGGCATCTTGTAAACACATCCAGAGTTGACATTATAGGCTTCCTTTGGCAAGCTGCATTCAGCTAGGTGGAAATCTCCAGAAGGACTTGATGACTCACCACACAGATCTCTTTGTTACAGAGCAAAGAAATGGCAGTCACAAAAACAAAATGTAGAGAAAAACCAAGGTGGGGTGGAGATTTGATAAAATGGAGATTTGTTTATTTTCTTCTGAGTCCACAACTGCAAAACCATGCTTGATGTTCTAAAACATTTTATTAGAGGTTTTAGTAAAGAGAACGATTTTCCCACAATTCCTTTGTAGAAAGATACATTTTGCAACTCCAGGAGAGGAAGTGACAAAATGTTCTGGGCATAAGTATGAATTTGAAATAATAGTATACAACTGAAAGGGAAATGTTCATTTTCGGGAAAGCCAGAGAAGACATAAAGAGGAGGCCAACGTCGAGGCAAAAGAATGGTTTAGCATGTGAGAGGGCAGCAAAAGTGTCAAACAGGTATGAATACTTAAAAGTTGGAATTATGTTTTTAAATTGGATTTCATAATGGATAGGGAACTGACAAACAGGATAGAATACAAACATAGTATATTCCTAATATATCCTGAGTCTTTGATTTAAAATGAAGGAGTTATATGTATTACTAATCTCCTGCAGACGTCGCTTCAATGAGGCGATTAGTCTTTAGCATTCCATTGATTTTATTCTACAACCACCAAACTACTTTTCAAAATAACATTAGTGCGTCAGAATGATGCTGTGGATTGTGTTACTGTATCTGCTTTCACGAACAAATGCTCCTGTACCACTATGTGTATACAATAGTGAAATTGTAAGAGAAAAAGTGAAGGTACTGTATTTCTTATCTGTTGCTGCATAATTAGTTACCACAAACTTAAGTGACTAAAAATAACAACCATGTCTTATCTTATATCTTCACAAGTCCTGGGTCCAGGCATAATTTAGTTGGGTTCTTAAGTGGGGGATTTCACAAGGTTAAAAATCAAGGTGTCAGCTGGAGTGTGGAACTCATTTGAAACTTGGCATCCTCTTCTAAATTTATCTGTGAATTTCGTTTATAAAACTAAGGCCCTTGCCGGGCGTGGTGGCGCACGCTTGTAATCCCAGCATTCGGGAGGCTGAGACCGGAGGATCTGGGTTCGCGGCCAGCCTCAGCTACTTAGTGAGGCACTCCGCAACTTAGTGAGACTCGGTTTCAAAATAAAGAATAAAAAATAGGGCTGGGGGGTATAGCTTGGAGGTAGAAAGCCCCTGAGTTCAATCCCCAGTACCGCAAAAAAAAAAAAAAAAAAAAAAAAAACAACTAAGGCCCTGACTGCAAGAAAACAACAGTCTGACTTCAACTTCTCTCTCCAGAAAAGTCTAGACCTTTGTTCAAGGACTCATCTGATTAGATCATGTCTACCCAGAATAATTTTTTTTTTGCGGTACTGGGGATTGAACCCAGGGGCATTGTACCTCCGAGCTACACCCCAGTCCTATTTTTTATTGTTTATTTTAAAACAGGGTCTCACTAAATTACAGAGGGCCTCACTAAGTAGCTGAGGCTGGCCGCAAACCCGGATCTTCCTGTCTCAGCCTTCCAAATACTGGGATTATAAGCGTGTACCACCATACTCAGCTCCAGAATAATCTTCCTTTTGATTAATTCAAAGTCAGATGATTAGGGACCTTTGTCACATCTACAAAACCCCTTCACCCTTATCATAGTAAATGACCTAATCACAGAAGTAAAAACCCTTCATATTCACAAGTCCTGCCCACATTCAGGGTAGGAGATTACAAAATATGTAATATGTATCTGGGGGTTAGAATTCTTAGGAATGGTCTAAGAATTCTGCCTACCACAAAAAATTAAACAGAAGCCGGGCGTGGTGGCGCACGCTTGTAATCCCAGCATTCGGGAGGCTGAGACCGGAGGATCCGGGTTCGCGGCCAGCCTCAGCTACCTAGTGAGGCACTCCGCAACTTAGTGAGACTTGGTTTCAAAATAAAGAATAAAAAATAGGGCTGGGGATGTAGCTCGGAGGTAGAATGCCCCTGAGTTCATTCCCCAGTACTGCAAAAAAAAAAAAATTAAACAGAAAATTTTATTTTTTCCTGTTTTCCTTTATTCATACCAAATAACCCATAGGGGCATATCTTATAAAGTCTACAATGGGGAATGAGATCTTTTGTGCATTTTTAAATGATTTCATCTTAATAAAGTTGTTAAATATGATCAGGACTATTTTGGTCCCATATGGTTACCTCTATAGAAACTCATGTTTGACCTGGGATATAGCTCAGTGGTATAGCACTTGCATGACATGCATAAGGCCTTAGATTCCATCCCCAGCACCACATGTGGTGGTGGGGGGGGAGAGGTTATTACATCTGACTAGGCAGAATTCTCCAGAAACACCTGCTTTCACACTTCATATAGCTTCAGAGAGGAGAGAAGAGGAGAGGAGAGGAGAGGAGAGGAGAGGAGAGAAGGCCATCACAGAAATCACAATTTAGGGAAAAGTCAAGGAGGGTGGAGATTTGAGGAAATGGAGGAAAGTAGTGAGCTTCCACAGAAAAGGATGACACGCATACATGTGCAGGGAAACACACACACATACACACACACACACACACACACACACACACACACATATGCACATGTACATGTAGCCAGTGGGTATTATGAAGTAACAGCTAGTATAATGGTTAAGATTACATCTAAAGCCAGGCATGGTGGCTCATGCCTGTAATCCCAACAACTTTGGAGACTGAGACAAGAGGATCAGTTTTCAGGCCAGCATGTGGTAGATTTGTGAGACCCTATCTCAACATAAAAAAGGGGTTTGGGGGTGTAGCTCAGAGAATGTCCTTGGGTTCAATTCCATCTAAGCTAAATGTGCTAGTGCATGCCTGTAATGCTAGCAACTCAGGAGGCTGAGGCAGGAGGTTTACAAGTTCAAGGCCAACCTGGGCAATTGAAACCCTGTCTCAAGTAACAATAACAATAATAATAATAATAATAATAATAATAATAATAATAATAATAATAACAACAACAACAACAATAATGAGACCCTGTCTCAAAATAAAATAATAAAAATAAATAAATAGGGCTGTGGATGTGGCTCAGTGGTAGAGTGCTTGCCTAGTATGTGTGAGGCCCTGGGCTCCATCCCTAGCATACCCACGTATACACACACACACACACACACACACACACACACACACACATCATCAAGTTTCAGCATAGACCGTGAACATGGATTTCAATTCCCTAGCTGGATGACTTCAGTTAAATTACACAGGGCATGGTGGCACACATTTGCAATCCCAGTACATGGGAAACTGAGACAGGGGAATCGCAGGTTCACAACCAGCTTCAGCAATTTAGTGAGGTCCTCCACAATGTGGTGAGATCCTGTTCTGAAATAAAAAAATACAAAAATAGGGCTGGAGCCATAGCTCAGAATGCTCCTGGATTTAATCCCCACTAACACACACACACACACACACACACACACACACACACACACATACACACACACACACACACACAAAATAGATAACTTACCTGTCTGAATTTTAGCTTCTCAAAATGTAAAATAGAAATAAATAATCTGACCTCCCAGAGTTGATATGAGGAATAAATGAAATACCATATAATGCTTCTAATATGTCACTTGTCATGTATCACATGAAAGTTGTTCCTATTTATTAATTGTATTGCAATTTTTCTTTTTGGTACATGGAAATACCTTACAGGTAAAGCTCAGAGAGCACTCACAATTTGAAAATAGCTTATGTCCATGTTTGGAGTAACCCAGGGAAGAGGACAGATGATAAGAGAGATGACTTGATATAAAATGAAGACTCTTTGTCTTCTTTACTGCTTAAATAATGTATGGCCAGCATTCTGACTCCCTGCTGCAAAAAAAAAAAATGCCTCCATTTAATGATAGAGTGCTTGGGTACTTAAGGCATTAGTATCACTGATTGAAGCATTTGTTCTAATCATCATAAATGTCAAGATCCTGATGTGTGTGTGTGTGTGTGTGTGTGTGTGTGTGTGTTTTAACTCCACAAACATCTTTTACCTGCCTTATCCCAAAGATAAAGGAAGCATAAGAAAATAAGAGTAAAAAAGAGAAAAGAACAAAAAAACATGAACCACACACCAGTCCTAATTCTAATAAATTCCTTGCTTTAATTTCAGTTCTGTTTGGTCGTTTTAATATATTACCTCCATTTAAATACATAATGAAATTCTACAAGTCCTCCTGGTGAGTTTTGTTGCAGGGAGGAAGCTGCTCATTAGTTCACTTGAGGTCACGGGTATTTGTGTCTCATTTACATGGCAGATATTAAAAGACTTCTCAAATTTGATAGAGACATCAATGATGAGCCATAGTCAAATGCAGATGAAACTTTCATTTGCTTTTGCCTCTTACCCAAGAATGAATCTCTGAAATCACAGCAGTAGACAAAATTATTTTAAAATATATTGGGAGATATTCTCAGACCACTGCTCTTTGCATAAGGAATGGGCCAAGAAAGTCCGTGAAGAAACAGACCTTCTCTTTTGGTAATATCAAGGGAGGGTTCCCAAGGAAATAAATGAACTCCAGTTTTCTAAAGACTGACAAAATTCCTTCATCTAATTTAATAAATGAGTAATATTCATCCCATCTTGTCACTTGAATATCTCTGTGTTGTTGGGTTTCATCATGAAAATCACTGCTTCTGATCACCTTTCTGGCCTCTTGGAATCGGAAATTCCATGACTTTCTTTTTGTATGGTACTGGCGATGGAACACAGGTGCATTTTACCTCTGAGCTACATCCCTAACCCTATTTTATTTTATTTTGAAAGTGGGACTCACAAAGTTGTGGAAGATTTCACTAAATTGCTGAATCTGGCCTTGACCCCATAATCCCCCTGGATAATCCCCCAATTACTGGGATTATAGGCATGTACCACTACATTCAGCAGAGCTTTCATTATAAACATGAAAATAAATTCTCATAGTTGGGAGGAAATACTCTCAATGGGTTTTCTGGATTTAAAATTTTCAGAAGAGTTGTGCTGAATTTCCCAGCAGTTTTCTGACTTAGAGGTTTCTTCTCCTTGTCCCTCATTTCCCCTCACATATGAAAATAAGTTCATCATTGCCCCCAAGTCAAGCAGCTTCCTGATTAGAGAAATTTACAGGTCTTTCTCCTCACTTCAAGAGAAAACATGTCTCTATTTTTTTATGTCCACAAGAGACCACAATGGAATGCTCAACTGGAGTGGGCCTTTCATAACACAGTACTACTGAAAATCAAGATGGACTCCTTTCAGGAGTGACCAGAAGTCTCCTTGGTAATCTATGACATATCCTCTACTTTTCTGGCCAAGAGAGGTGGGGTGGGGCAGAATGGGAAAAAATGGATGAAAGACTTCCCGAGGTGTAATTAAGCAATCAAACATAAGAAGATAGAAAGATAAATGTACAGATTCAGATCCCTTGGGTGGAAGTTGTTGGTGGGAAAGACATTGGTTCTTTGACTAGCCAGCAGGGGGCACAGAACATTCATGAATCAATTTTCTCATCTGTAAAATGGGATTAAAATCCAGGTTTCCTCGTTTCTTAATACAGCACTGGGTTTGGTCCATGGTAGACATTCAGTAAGTGCTAATTCCCTCGACCCACCCTTCAGTCCATGAATATAACAGACTAATATAACAGAAACGGGCCTCCGTTCTTTAAGCTCTTAACCACTGCACTACAACAGTATTGTTCACCATTCAAAGGTCTGTTGCTATGTTTTTAACAAGGGTGGCAAGTCCTTGGAACTTGTGTTTTCTGTTGTTGTTTTGTTTTGTTTTTCGTTTTTGCAGTACTTGGGACTGTATCCAGGGGCATTCTACCTCCAAGCTACACTCCCAGTCCTAATTTTTATTCTTTATTTTGAAACAGGGTCTCACTAAATTGCGGAGGGCCTCACTAAATAGATGAAGCTGCCACAAACCCAGATCCTCCGGTCTCAGGTTCCCAAGTGCTGGGATTACAAGACTACACCACCACGCCCAGCTTGTGCTTTCTAACACAGATCTTCCTCCTCTTCTGTCCCTCCCCATTTTCATCTCATGGCCATTTTGCCTGTCTCTCTTTGGCCCCTTTTCTTATGGTATGTAGTTTTTTTATGACCATAGGAGCAGAATATATTATTCAGTTGTCCTTTAAAGCTAGTCTCTTAAGTTCATGTTTATAGTAATTAAAGCCTTTTTCTGTTCATTTCATCATTTGAGTTATTATTTGCATTATAATCCAGTGAAATGGCCAGACCAGTGGCTTGATCCACAATTGAATAGGTTGGAAAAATAATGATCACAGAGGTGCATGACTCACATGTCACCCATCAAATAAAAAGAGCAAAGGTTGTCTGACTTTAAATCCTCCTAGACTTAAAATATATCAGCTGTCATAAACCACCAACATGGCACACAACCATTTTTTCAATGGATGATGGTCATCATCTTCCATGAAAAATATGTACATAATGCATTAGTCTTCTAAGCAAAAATAAAACTAATGTCTTTCTACAGAAAGTTACAAACCTTTGAGGTAACAAAATGGAGCTGCTCCATTGTTTTTGCAGAAGTCTGTTTCCATTATCTGTACAAATGGTTGTAAAATGAAACATTTATAAAATTTTTCTGTTTATGAAAATTGAGCTCTTAGCCGGACATGGTGGCGCATACTTGCAATCCCAGCATTTGGGAGGCTGAGACCAGAGGATTCGGGTTCACAGCCAGCTTCAGCTACCTAGTAAGGCCCTCTGCAACTTAAGGAGAACCTGTTTCAAAATAAAGAATAAAAAAATGGGGCTGGGTGTGTAGTTCTTAATTTTTCTTTTCTTTTTTTCTTTTTCTGGTGCCGGGGATGTAACCCAGGACCTCACACATGCTGGGCAAGTGCTCTGTCACTGAATACATCCCCAGCCCTATGAATATCCTTTCCTTCTCAATTGTATTATGTTCCATTTTGTAGAATTTTTTTTTCTTTTCTTTAAGCCTGTCTCTAAAAGAACCTCTATAGAAGTTAATTTTTAGAGTAAGATTTACTTTCAACATATGAATAAAACAAGTAATATTGGATTTTTTTAACTTCCTTTTTTTTTCCTTTCAATACTGGAAATTGAATCAAGGAGTGCTCTGCCTCTGAGCTACATTTCCAGACCTTTTTATTCATCTTGAGGCATGGTATCTAAAGCTGACCTTTCTGCCTCACCCTCTCAAGTATAGGCATGTTCCACTGTGCCTGACTTGGGTTTGTTTGTTTATTTATTTATTTATTTATTTATTTATTTATTTATTTATTTATTTATTTATTTATATGTTAAGGATGGAGCCCAGGGCTTCACCATGCTAGGCAAGTGCTCTTCCAGTGAGCTATACCATTAGCCCCAGTCTTGGGTCCTTTAGATCAGTTAATCAAGTATAAATCCAATTATATTCTGTCATAAAAATAATCTGCCCAGAATACCTTTTCATACTGAAAAAAGAAATAAGAATGTGGCACATGCACCAATATTTAATATTGGTATTATTTTCTATTTCTATAATGATTACTATTTTATTGAAATAAAGAAACTTCAAGGGTTTTTCCCATGGATATAGTATTCAAAATACAAAGCATTTTTACTAGTATAGTAATTTATTTTAAAAAGAAAACTTAGCGAATGTCAGTAAGGTTTTTCTTTGAACGAATGGAATATAGCTGGTTGTGATGGTGCACACTTATAATTCCAGTACTTGAGAAACTAACACAGGAGGATCATGGGTTTGAGGCTAGACTAAACAACTTAGCAGAAATCTGTTTCAAAAATAAAAAGTAGAGCCAGGCATGGTGGCACATGCCTGTGATGTCAGTACTTAGGAGGCTGAAACAGAAGGATCCCAGGTTCAAGGTCAGCCTCAGAAACTTAGCAAGACCCTGTTTCAAACTAAAAAATAAAATAGGGCTAGGGTTATATCTCAGATAAAATGACGTGGGTTCAATCTCCATTACCAAAAAAAAAAAGATAAATAAATAGATAAAAGATAGAAAGGGCTGAGAGTATAGCTTGGAAGTAGAATGCCCTAGGTTCAATTTTAGCACCAAAAGGAAAATTATGGACTATGTATTAAAGGATTGACCAGATTTATTTCAACACGCCATGCAATAGCTGTGGTAATGGGTAGTTTGATAAATTCCGCTTCATGGAAACAAAAAGCCTAAATTCAGACCCATCTATGTATGAAAATTTTAGTACATGGTGAAGGTATCACTTAAAATCAGTGGGAAAAGAGGGATTTTCAGGAAGCAGTGGAAGGATACATTCTTGTTTATTTGAGAAAATATAATTTTTAGATCACTATCTCATATCATAGGCAAAAGTAAATTTCAGATGGTTTAAAGAACTAAATATTAACATAAATAAATATAAAAATCACTCATACCCTACAGGTGGTGATATAACTTTATTCAGCCACTTTGAAAGGAACTATGACTATATATATGTATATATAAATATATATTATATATATTATATTTATTGCAGTGATAGTGACCAAACCCAGGGCCTTTTGCAAAGTAAGCAAGTGCCCTATCATTGAGCTGCACCCCGAGTCCAGTGTGCATACCTGCCCCCCAACAAACTTCCATGGAGTATTGACACACATCTGTATAAGGGTGAGTTGCCTAGGATGTTCACTGCAACATTGTTCATAAGAGTAAGCAAAGTGAAACAATCTATATCAGTATAGAAATGGTAAAATTAACTATATTACATCTACTCAGTATAATACTATACAACAGTTTAAGTGGTACAGGTTTATTCTTTTTTTTAAGGAAGAAGGATATAGCTACATGGAAAGATATCCAAGATAGATTATTAGATGGGAAAAACTATTCACTGAAGAATACATAGAAAATGACTGGTTTTATTCTTTAAAGTTGTATTATATAAGTATGTGGGTAGGGTATGTGTTATTTTTTAAATGCAGAGAAAATATCCAGAAGGAAACACACCAATCTAATTATGATTACTTCCATATAATGAGTTTGACACAACGTCTCATGGTAACAAGGTATTATTAGAAGCTTTTTACACTGAGACTGTTTTAATTGTGTAGTTATATAATTTAGAAATGAAAAAACGACACCCTGCAACTGTCACAAGCTATTAGTGAGATACTCCCTCCTCCTCTTTACTGAATTGAAAATATCTGAATGAAGAGGTGTAAAGAAGGAGAAGCTCTTATGGAGTCTTGAGGCCTGGAATCAATTCTTCTTAATGAAGTTCAATGGCAGGAAACACTGCATGGTAATTATGATTCCTCATTACTCCTGTCCTAAAATATCTTTTCCAAGGTTGATGCTGTGCTCAGTAGTAAAGTATTTGCCTAGTATATGTGATGCCCTGAGTTAGATCCCAGCACTAAAAAAATACATATCATATATTTTTATATAAATATATCTGTCGTTCCTGCCAGCAAAGTTGAACAGTCCTGAAGGGGGGAGTGAGGATTAAAGACAAAGTCAATACTAATTCCCGAACTGGGAGGGCTGACAGTCAATACTGCAGCCTCGAGTTTATTTCACAGGACTTCTTTATACCATGACACCAGGAAGCTTATACAAGAAAACGAACATGGGAAAGATAGCTCATACAAGAGAAGTAACGTGGGAACGTTAGCTTATACAATGGCAACATAACATACAAAACATTACATGAGATTTAGTAGCCCCTAAAAGACCTATTGTCTTTTTTTAAAATTATTTTTATTGTAGTAATTCGTGCAATATAGCATACATCTTTGTTAAGTACAAGTTGTTAACAACATATTTGCACACAATTCTCATTTGACCCCTTCCCCAATTCCCACCCTGTTCCTTCCCCCTCCCTCCCCGTCAAGTTCAGTTCAGTGAGTGACCTTGATATGATTGTGTAAGTATATCATGTTCCTTAGGGTGTCCCTCTGCCCCATGCATCCACTACAATTAGATCAACTTCTTTGCTTATCGAGGGTCTCTCCTTTTCATCTGGAGACCGTCCTATGCCCCATCTTCTCCCTAGCATCCGCATATTAGGGAGAACATATGCTTCTTTACTCTTTGTGACGGACTAATCTCACTTAACATAATGTTTTCCAGTTGCATCCATTTCCCTGCAAAGAACATGATTTTGTTCTTCTTTATGGCTGAGTAAAATTCCATTGTGTATATTATCCCATAGTTTTGTAATCCATTCATCTATGGTTGGACCTCTTGGGAGCTTCCATAGTTTGGCTATTGTATATTGAGCTGCTATAAACATAGATACACATGCATCGTTCTGATAGTTTGGTTTCCATTTTTGGGGGTAGATACCCAGTAGTTGTATTGCTGGGTCATATGGTAGGTTCACTCCCGTTCATCTGAGGATCCTCCATACTGTTTTCCACAGTGGTTGCACAAGTTTGCAATCCCACCAACAATGTATTAGGGTTCCCACTTCTCCACACCCTCGCCAGCATTTGTTGTTGTTCATGTTTTTTATGATTGCCATTCTGACTGTAGTTAGGTGAAATCTCAAGGTAGTTTTGATTTGCATCTCCCTGATTGCCAATGATGTGGAACATTTCCTCATACATTTATTGGCCATTTGTATTTCTTCTTTTGTGAAGTGTCTATTTAGATCCTTTGCCCATTTTTTGATTGGGTTATTTGCTTTCTTAGTTGCGATTTTCTTGAGTTCCTTGTATATCCTAGATATTAGACCTCTATCTGAAGTATAACTGGCAAAATTTTTCTCCCACTCTGTAGGGTCTCTGTTGCGGTTCTTGATAGTTTCCTTTGCTTTGCAGAAGCTCTTCAGTTTAATGCAATCCCATGTATTGATCTTCCTTTGAGCTGCTTGTGCTTTGGGGGTCTTGTTAAGAAAGTTTTTACCTGTGCCTATGTGTTCAAGTGTTGGTCCTATGCCCTCTTCAAGTAGCTGCAAGGTCTCTGGTCTGACTTCAAGGTCCTTGATCCACCTTGAGTTGACTCTTGTGCAGGGTGAGAAAGTGGGGTTTATTTCCATTTTCCTGCATATGCTTAACCAGTTTTGCCAACACCATTTGTTAAAGAGGCTATCCTTTTTCCAGTGTATATTTTTGGCTCCTTTGCCAAAAATCAGTTGACTGTAAGTCTGTGGGTCTGTTTCTGAGTCTTCTATTCTGCTCCATTGGTCTATGTGTCTGTTTTTGTGCCAGTACCATGCTGTTTTTATTACTGTGGCTTTGTAGTAGAGTTTAAAGTCAGGTATTGTGATACAGCCTGCATGATTTTTATTGCTAAGAATGACTTTGGCTATCCTGGGCTTTTTGTTTTTCCAGATGAATTAAAGGAGTGATTTTTCTATGTTTGTGAGGAGCGTCCTTGGCAATTTCATGAGTATTGCACTGAATTTGTAGATCAGTTTTGGGAGGATGGCCATTTTGATGATATTTATTCTGCCTATCCAAGAGCATGGTAGGTCCTTCCATCTCCGAAGTTCTTCATGGATTTATTTCTTCAGCTTTCCATAATTTCCCTTATAGAGGTCTTTAATCTCCTTGGTTAGGTTTATCCCTAAGTATTTTATTTTTCGGGGTGCTATTGTGAGTGGAACTGCTTTCTGGATTTCTTTTTTGGTTGATTTGTGGTTGGCATATAAATAGGCTTCTGATTTTTTAAGATTGATTTTGTATCTGGACACCTTACTGAGTTTGTTGATCAGTTCTATAAGTTTTTTGGTTGAATTTGTTGGGTCTTCTAAGTATAGTATCATGTCATCTGCAAAAAGGGATAGTTTTAGTTCTTCTTTCCCTATTTTTACCCCTTTGATTTCCTTCTCTTGTCTTATTGCTCTGGCTAGAGTCTCGAGTACTATATTGAACAGAAGAGGTGATAATGGACATCCTTGTCTTGTTCCTGTCTTTAGGGGGAACTCTTGCAGTTTCTCTCCATTTAATATGATGCTGCCTGTAGGCCTATTGTATATTGCCTCTATGATTTTGAGGTATGTTCCTTCTATTCCGATTCTCTGTAGTGCTTTTAGCATGAATGGGTGTTGGATCTTGTCAAATGTTTTTTCAGCGTCAGTTGAGATGATCATGTGATTTTTGTCTTTGAGTCTGTTTATGTGGTGAATTACGTGTATTGTTTTTCGAATGTTGAACCAGCCTTGCATCCCTGGGATGAACCCGACTTGGTCATGGTGTATAATTTTCTTGATGTGGTTTTGAATGCGCATTGCTGGTATCTCGTTTAGCAGTTTTGCATCTAAATTCATCAGTGATATAGGCCTATAGTTTTCTTTTCTTGAGCTGTCTTTATTTGGCTTTGGTATTAATGTGATGTTGGCTTCATAGAATGTGTTTAGGAGAATCCCATTTCTTTCTATTTCACGGAATAGCTTGAGGAGTATTGGGATTAGCTCTTCTATAAATGTTTTATAAAATTCAGTTGGAAAACCATCTGGCCCTGGGCTTTTGTTTGATGGTAAACTCTTTATTGCTGTTTCTATTTCTTTGATTGTTATTGGTCGGTTTAAGTTTTCAATATCTTCTTGACTCAATTTAGAGTGTATGTGTCTAGGAATTTGTCAATTTCTTCTAGATCTTCCATTTTTGTTGGAGTACAGTATTTCAAAATAGTTTCTATCTTCTGTATTTCCATACTGTCGGTGGTAATATCACCCTTTTCATCTCTTATTTTGGTAATTTGGGTTGATTCTCTCTTTCTTTTGGTTAGATTGGCCAATGGTTTATCGATCTTGTTTATTTTTTCAAGGAACCAGCTTTTAGTTTTGTTGATCTTCTGTATTTTTTTTTATTCTCTAATTCATTAATTTCTGCTCTGATTTTCGTGATTTCCTGTCTTCTCCCAGCTTTGGGGCTAGATTGTTCTTGTTTTTCAAGGGCTTTGAGCTGTGTCATTAGGTTATTTAATTGGTGGTTTTCTGTTCTCCTTATGTGGGCACTCAGTGCTATAAATTTCCTTCTTAGTACTGCCTTCAGGGTGTCCCACAGGTTTTAATATGTTGTATCTCCATTTTCGTTGGTTTCTAGGAATTTTTTAATTTCTCCCCTTACTTCTTCTATGACCCACTCTTCATTCAGTAGTGTGGTGTTCAGTCTCCATGCGCTTACTCAGTTACTTTGGGTCTTCCACGAGTTTATTTCTAGTCTCACTCCATTGTGGTCTCAAAAGATACAGGGAATTATGTTGCATTTTTTGAATTTGGCAGTGCTTACTTTGTGGCCGAGAATGTGGTCTACTTTGGAGAAGGTTCCATGAGCAGCTGAGAAAAATGTGAATTCAGTTGTAGTTGGGTGGAAGAGTCTATATGTGTATAATAGGTCCATTTGGTTTATGGTATCCTTTAGGTCTGAGGCGTCTCTACTGCCCTTTTGTTTAGAGGAACGATCTAGAGATGTAAGAGGAGTATTGAAGTCTCCTAGTATTAGTGTATTGGGATCTATGTGTCTTTATAGCATATAGAGTTTGTTTTATGAAGGTGGCTGCACCTATGTTTGGGGCATAGATGTTGATAATTGTTATTTCCTGGTAAGCTTGAGTTTGAAGTCTAGTTTATCTGATATCATAGTTGCTAGTTCCATTGGCATGGATTACCTTACTCCAGCCCTTCACCTTTAGTTTGTGGGAATCTTTGTTTGTAAGGTGTGTTTATTTCAGGCAGCATGTAGATGGATTCTGGGTTTTGATCCATTTTGCCACCCTGTGCCTTTTTATTGGGGAATTGAGACCATTTATATTCAGTGTGATTATTGAGAGTTGATTTTTAATTCCTAACATTTTGAGTTTTGACTTCTGTTTGCAGTAGTGTTTGTTCTTTCTTGCTTATCTGTTTGCTTCCTGGAAATTATTGTTTCTCTTGTTCTGATGTTTACTGGTTAGTTCTTCTTTGTAGTTAATCTCTTTAAGTAGTTTCTCTAGTGCTGGTTTGGAAGACAAAAATTCCTTCAGTTTCTGTTTGTCATGGAAGGTTTTTATATCTCCGTCAATTTTAAGAGAGAGTTTTGCTGGGTATGAGAACCTTGGCTGCAAGTTATTTTCTTTCAGAGTTTGGAATATGTTACTCCATCCTCTCCTGGCTTTCATGACTTGATTTGGGAGGTCTGGCGTAATTCTAATTGGTTTGCCTCTAAATGTCACTTGGCCTTTTAATTTAGTTACCTTTAAAATTCTTTCCTTTGCCTCTACATTGGTCAATTTGATTACTGAGTGGCGTGGTGAGCCTCTTCTTTGGTCTTGTCTTGAGGGAGTTCTGTATGTTTCCTGAACCTGTGTTTTGACTTCTCTTTCTATGTTTGGAAAATTCTCTGGTATTATTTCTTTGAAGAGATTGTTTATTCCATAAGTTTCAACTTCTAGTCCCTCTTTTATGCCTATTATTCTTAGGTTAGCTCTTTTAACATTGGCCCAGATCTCTTCAATGTCCAATTCATACTGTCGTATTTTTTTTTCTAAGTTATATACTACAGATACATTTTTAGTTTGGTCATCCTCTAAGAGTGATATTCTATTTTCCATGTGATCTAATCTGCTGTTTTTAGTTTGAATTGATGCCTTCATTTCGATTATTTCATCTTTTACTTCCTTCAATGCTTCTCTTTGGTTTCTCTTTAGGTCTTCGAATTCTCTGTTTATTTGTTCCTTTATGTCTTCCTTTATTTCTTTAAAGCTCTGCCTACATTCTTTCTGAAAATCCTGTATTGTTTCTAGTATTAAAGATCTGAATTGTTCTTCTGGTAGTCTCTACCATTCTGGGTTGGTGAGATCCGTTATTGAGGGGTTGTGGTGGCTCATTGTTTCTTTGTTATTTTTCCTTCCCATGGTTCCCCTGTTCTTCGATTTATATCTTTGCTCTTCTTGCAAGTTTTCTTGTCCAATCTCTGTAGTTGGGGTTTAGGGGTGACAGGATGTGTTCAGAGATAGAGTTTAGGTGAGAAGTCACCGTAATAGATGCAGGGATAGGGTAAAGAAGGGGGTAAAGATTAGAGATGGTAGATATTGATATGCAACAGGAAAAAGAGGAAAAGAAAAGAGAGGAGGTAAAGTGTAGCAGAGAGGAATATGGGGGGGGAGCTTGTAAAAGGGGGAAGGAGGGGCTTCAATGACCTAAGCAAGAGATAACAAAGCATGTATTCATCCAAACAAACATAAACAAATCGAAGCAATATGAAACAATAACAGAGTATAGACAGATCAAATTTAAAACTTAACACCAAAAGAGAAGGAAAAAACAACAACAACAAAAAAAAAAACAAAACAAAAAAATACAAAAAAAAAATCTACAAATAGCAAACAGACACTGAAACCAACACTCTGCTAGTTCATAAGTACTGAGCTTAAATTTTCATGTGTGTCTTTGGCGGTTTTTTTGTTGTTGTTTTTTTTTTTTTTTTTTTTTTTTTTTTTTTTTTTTTTTTTTTTTTTTTTTTTTTTTTTTTTAATTTGCTTTGTCAGTGCTGGCAGAGAATTACCCGCTGCTAGTTTATGTTTCTGGACTCTCCACTGGGTCTGGCTGCATCTCTGTCTCTGCTTTTTGCTTTAGCTGTCTAAAAGCCAGGCCTTTCCAGATACCCTGTGTGCACTGGGTTCCTCAGCCCTTCTGGCCCTGTCTAGGCTCTAGCAGGGCAGATGGCTGAGTCTATCCTTTGTTTTGTGAAACCCGCACCCTGCACCCAGGGTGCACGTAGCCCAACTTACGGCTCCCTGCTGCTCAGGCTGTTCCAGTTCTGATGGTTGGGGGCGCAATAGGACAATGATGGTGTGGGTAGCTGGCAGGAAGTTGGTGGGAGGGGCTGGCGGCAAAGATGGCGGCCACCATTCCCAGCGCGTGCAGCCTCCCCTCTCCGAGTTCGTGTTCAAGTTTCCAGTATTCCTTCTCTTCCTTCCATCAAGATGCTGGATTCACAGCTGTCCTCTTTCCACCTTTGCGCCGTCGCTCATTCTTCCACCTTTGGGGCGGAACGTAGACGCTGACCCGCGGGAGCCCACTGTTCCATGGGTTCTGGTCACTGTGAGTGTTGCGGCAATCCCCACCTGGGTAGTTTGTGGAGATCCGGGGCCAACACCATGCCTGGGCTGTTAGCTGTGTCCCCGTGTAGTTAGCCACTCACAGCGTCTGGCTCGTCCCCGCTGCTTCTTCCACAGCCTAATTCTTCCACGCGGCACCGATCCCCCACTGTGCAGTGTGCAGGGCAGCGGCCCTGGGCACGGGGCCGCAGCACCAGGCATGGGGACGTAGCAAGTTCCATTACCCTCCTAAGTCCGCTTTTTTTATCTTCTTTAGGTGTAGTTCAAATTTACTTTTTTTGTTGTATTTTTCTTCTGTTAAGATGCTCCTTTTATGGTAAATTTTGTTCAAAATCACAGCATCTGGGGAAAGCTATTTCACTCAGTCGCCATCTTGGATTGTCTCCAAGACCTATTGTCTTAATATACTGATTGTACCGAAGCCCCTCAACCATAGCTCAGTACAAGCATCATAGGCATCTAGATCCGGGTTATTGTTTCCTAGGTCTATACTGTCAGCACACAACACATGGCTGGTTTTAACAAAACATGGAAAATTAATCACTGTCTCCAACATCTCCCCCTTCTTTAATTTTTAGAAAAATGAGACACCAACCTGTAGTTGATGTGCAGAGAGCTGTGTCTGTCTTAGGTTGTTCTCTTTTAGGTACAAATCTTACCCATTGTGGGAGCATAGATGTCATGCACCTATGTCCTGTCTTAGGTTTCTGTGGTCCTCCCGACAAAGGGGGCCCCTACCCCGATCTCCCTGGAGCATCTACCCCGAAAAGAGGGTTCCCCATGGAAAAGGAAGGTCGCACCAAAATGAACACACGGCGGGGACTGAGCATCAGAAGACTCATCCGTTTATTACATGAGGGGCAAAGAGTTATATAGAGAGAGCGAGAGGAGTGTCTCCATGCAGGGGCAATCAGCATAAAGGTCATCTTGGTCATGCCTCTTTACACGCTGATCACACTACCAGGGACCTATCAATGTCTTGATCACACTGAGGAGACATCCCTCATCAAATCCTGGTCTCTGGTAAACACTCTTAGGCCTCCACCCTCGCCACTTCCTCTCTGCGCCATCATTGATACCTTTTTTTCCTTTCTGTCGGGCGGGGCTACCGCCTTCTCTCTGGGGATCTTTCCCCACATAGGTTGACTTGTTCTTAAGAGAATCTTACCCCTCATTGACTACTAGCTCCTGCAAAGGGGGTCGTGGGAAGGTTTAACCCATGTATTTCAGCTTTGATTGTCCAAATAGTGTTGACAAAGATGCGTACCAATATAGGCAGCAAACACAAGCCTAGGAGCAATAAGATTACAACACCTAGAAGACCTCCTTCAAAGAAGTAGACGATGACCAAGAGGGCATGACAGCTTGTAACTTTTCTAGAATATCTTGAGCTGTTTTAGCTGCATCAAATGAAAGGGGCTTGACACTCCCTAGATCAGTAATTTTTTGGTGTAATTTCAATAAGTCTAGTGATAGATTTTCATGATGCCATATCCCTTGCAGATGTGTCTTAATCCTATTCCAGTTATGATCACTCTGATTATAAATTTTAGAGTAACACAGATCCAATCAAATTTAGCATGATGCTTTAGACTTGTTTTAGTCTTTAACTCTTGAATAGTAATCTTTAAATCTTGAACCTCATTTCTTAAGTATAAAATAGTATCTTATAAAGCATCTAACCTATGTTCTAATTTGATAGTTATATGTTTTTTAGTTCCTAACGTATGAGTAATATTTTTAGGCATCTGATTAAAAAAAGAAGCTGTCTGTATTTTTTTAGATAAAGCAACAGCAGCAGTAGTATCTGCAGCTAAAGAGTAAGGAGTGCAGTGATTCCAGCAATGATTAATCCCACCATTCTGTGGGGACAACTTAATATACAATCATTTTTTTTAATTTGCAACCCGTTATCACTATACCAAGGCCCTGACACATCAACAGGCATCAGGACAAAAGAAGGCTGCATTCCATACCATACCATTCCATTCCATACCATAATCTGCATTCCCTTAGGTATGTTAGACACACAGGAGGTAAGAATACAATTTTGACAAGTGGAATTACAATGATTGGAAAAGGTAATATTAATATGTCCAATTAATATCATATAAGGTAAAAGTATATATGCAGTTACATGTCAGGCATCCTGGAACAGTCACACTTTTTGAAAAGCAAATGGGTAGTCCAGAACCTAGGCCTGTATAATTGATAGGCATATTTCAGAAGGTAGAGAATTGGCTGTTGCAGGCAGACCCAGCAGAGGAGAGTTGTTCACTGTAACAATGATTTCTCTGTCTTTCCACACTGCTGATGTAACAGTGGTGGATTTGGGAAATAAGCCCAATACACCATAGCCGTCACTCTCAGGTGAGCATGCAGAATCACCGCCAACAGGAGGTGTCACAGGAGCTTTCTTGACCAATCGCTCTGGTAACCATCGTGGGCCATTTTTTTCCTGGGAAAAAACACAAACATTACCTCGACCCCAGTTTAGCACCAGGTCGGGTCCCCACCATTTTCCAGTGTTAACATCCCTTCAATAAACCTGAGCAAAACCCATATGAGATTTAGAGTCCCAGAAGCGGTCAGCAGCAGAGCGACCGTCAACATCCAAAATTTTAAAAATTAAGAATAAAGAGAGCATGGGCAATACTATTAGCCGGTGTTGTGGGGTAGATCTTCCTTTTTTTTATTTTTTGCAATTGAATGTTAAGCAGGCCATTCCTTGTGGTGATACTTTCCAATGATACCAGTCCATAGGCTTGTTGAAATTAAGAGAAGGGACACTGAAAGCAAAACATTGACAATCTTTGGGGTCTAATAAAATAGTATAAAAACAATCCTTTAAATTTAAAATTATTTTATAAGTACCTTTAGGTATGCCAGCAGATGTAGGCAATCCGGGCTGCAGGACCCCCATTAATTTCATAGTTTTATTGACTTGTCTTAAATCTTGTAGCAGCCTCCATTTTCCAGACTTTTTCCTAATAACAAATATGGGGGAGTTTCAGGGAGAATTATAAGGTTTAATATGTCCTTTGTCCAAGTGTTTTTGCACTAACATGTGGGCAGCCTGAATCTTTTTTGATGTAAGGGACCACTGATCCACCCATATAGGGTCATCAGATTTCCATTGTATGGCATCTGTATGGTGTGTAGGCACTTCAGTGATGCCAGTTAAAAATATTCTACAGCAGTCCAATTTAAATGTGCTTTACAAGATATAGGGTATTGTATTTTTTGACCTTTTACACCCAATCCCTTTTCTGTTAGAAATCCTTGTTGAAACATTTGCTGTGTAACTATAGAATTAGGACTATACAAATAGACTCCTTTTTATTTTCGGGGGGCGTACTGGGGACTGAACTCAGGGGCATTCTACCTCGGAGCTATACCCCCAGCCCTATTTTTTATTCTTTATTTTGAAACCGAGTCTCACTAAGTTGTGGCGTGTCTCACTAGGTAGCTGAGGCTGGCCGCGAACCCGGATCCTCCGGTCTCAGCCTCCCAAATGCTGGGATTACAAGCGTGCACCACCACACCCGGCTCCCATTTTTTTAATAACATCTCGTCCCCCAAAATTAACTGGAAGCTTTGGCACAATGTAGGGTTGGAAAGTGCCAGTGTGTCCCTCAAGATTTGTCCAAGTCAATATATCAGAATTTTGTTCCGGGCTATGAGTCTGGCCAATGTCTTGGAGATCTGTAATAGTAGGTTGTTTTGGCCAGTGATCAGGCCATTGTAAAGCAGTTATAACAGACACATTGGCCCCGGTGTCCAGCAACCCAGTGAATGTCCATCCATTCATATTTAAACAAAGCTCAGGTCTCTGAGAGCCGATGTCTTGAAGCCAATAATCATCTGAGGATTCAAAACCTTTAGTGTCTCTTTTTTTTTCTTAAAGCTGTTTTATCAATTTTGGCCTGAGGAACCAAAATTAATTGAGCAAGGCGTTGCTCTTGCTGTATTATTTCTATATTTAAAGTTTCTTTCTCAGGAAACCAAGGACAGACTTTTTCTACAAAAAGGAAAAATTTCTGAAGTTTTTGTTGCCCTACCTTAGTCCCTCGGGCCTGTAACATATTTTTAAGCATATGTACAAAAAGCAGCCAGTTATTTCCTTGTCCCATATTACACTATATTACAAACTCCCAGTAAATCATCGCTCATCCTCAGCTTTCGGTATCTTATTTTATGCGGTGTCCTTTACGGATTCCCTAGTCTTCAGGTTCCTGTTCGGGTACCACCTGTCATTCCTGTCAGCAAAATTGAACAGTCCTGAAGGGGGGAGTGAGGATTAAAGACAAAGTCAATGCTAAGTCCCTAACTGGGAGGGCTGACAGTCAATACTGCAGCCTCTCGAGTTTATTTCACAGGACCTTTTTATACCATGACACCAGGAAGCTTATACAAGAAAAAGAACATGGGAAAGTTAGCTCATACAAGAGAAGTAACGTGGGAATGTTAGCTTATACAATGGCAACATAACATTCAAAACATTACATGAGGTTTAGTAGCCTCTACAAGACCTATTGTCTTAATATACTGATTGTACCGAAGCCCCTCAACCATAGCTCAGTACAAGCGTCATAGGCATCTAGATCCAGGTTATTGTTTCCTAGGTCTATACTGTCAGCACATAACGCATGGCTGGTTTTAACAAAACATGGGTAATTAATCATTGTCTCCAACATATATCTATATACTTATATATAATTTTTCATGTGTCACCTACTAGTGAGTAAGCCTCATGAGAGCAGACAACTGTTTTAGTAACCCTATTTTGGCACAGTGTTTGTACCTGGATGTGTTAATCTGAAATTAACTCTAACCTGGCTGTGTCTGTATCTCAATCATCTATGCACAATTCTGCATTACAATCATCTGTTGTCCTGCACAATTCTGCTCTACCTTTATTCAGCAGATATTTACAAGGTCCCTCCTCTATGCCTGGCACTGTACATTAAATATTTGTTACATAAATGTTGAGCAAATATTGTTTTTAAACTTTATGACCACCTACTAACCCAATAACATCAAAATACATAGATATATAAGCTGAGTAAGGTCACCAAAGGGAAGGAGCAGACAAATGGAGACAGCCCAGTGCACAGAGATTGTGGGAAAAGAGACCTCAGGGATGCACCCTCAGAGGCAGAGCCACTGGCACCTCACTATTGATACCATCAGCTAAGTAGCACATATCCCTTCATGTGTGTATTCATCTGAAAACTTGCCAAACAACTTCTCTGGCCAGATGCCTTGTCTGCATTCTCAAGGAGAGCATATGGGGTAGGAGGAGGCAACAGAAGCTTTGTGTTAGGTTCAAAGTATTAGTGATTGGGAGATTCAGAGCAAGTAACCAGCCTCTCTGAGCCTCAGTGGAATGGAAGACAAAACTCAACACATTGTCTCATAAAATACCTGGTACTTAGTCAGATGTGCTGATGTAGGTCTATAATCTGAGTGCTTAGGAGGCTGATACAGGAGGATCACAGGTTCAAGGCCAGCCACAGCAACTTAGCAAAGGCCCTGTTTCTAAAAAAAAATGAAAAATGGTAGGGGTGCAGCTCAGAGGTAAAGTGCCCTTGTGTTCAATCCACAGTAACACACATACACACAAACACACACACACACACACACACACACACACACACACACACACACCTGGTACTCAGTAGGTGTTCAGTAATTGACAATCATAATTGTTGTTAAAATTTAGCTTTAAAATCTTGTAACCTGGGAGCTGTGGTGATCAGCCAGACGCTGAGAACTACAGGCACCGCGGCGGACACAGCGACTTCCAGGACTCCACGCCATACCCAGGCAGGGATCCCCACACCAGCCACAGTGACCAGAATGTGTGGGACTATCAGTGTAAGCTCCAGTGGGACCGCTCCAGAGCACCACTCCAGGGCTGGGGGAACCGACCGCACAGCAGAGCTTGAACCAGGACAGAAGCAAACTCAACTTGTTGATGGAAAGAAAGAGGAGCAGAGCGGCACAGATCCCAGGAAAAACAAGGTAGCGGGCACCGCGCACCGGTGAGTGCCGCGAACCAGCGGGCGACATCTTGCATGCTACCCCTCCCAACCAACGTCCTGCCAGCTATCCAGACCTCCATTGACCTCTTGTGCCCCCAGCAACCAGAGGCGTAGCAAACAACAGAATTCCGAACCACAGGGAACTGTAAGTTGGATTGAGCCCCTGAGGTGCGGGGACCCTATACAAAGGATAGACTCAGAAACCTGCCCTTCTACCCCTTAGACAGGAACAGAAGTGCAGAAGAACCCAGTGCACATAGGGCATCTGAAAAGGCCCGGCATTTAGAGTGCACTCCTGCCATCAGCAAAGGCAGAGAAAGAGATGTAGTCAGATCCTGGGAAAAGCCCAGAGACATAAGCTAGCAGCTGGAAAAGGACCAATGAAACCCCCTGCCTGCACACTGGCAGAGCAAATAAAAATGCCAGAGACTCACATGAAAAATTAAGCTCGGTACTTATGAACCAGCAGAGTGTTTGTTTTAGTGGCTGGTTGCTGTTTTTACATTTTGGGGTTTTTTTGTTGTTTTTTGTTTTTGTTTTTGGTGTTACGTTTTTACTCAGTTTTCGTTTTGTATTGCCTTGATTTATTTATGTTTGTTTGGATGATTACTTGCTTTGTTATTTCTAGGTTAGGTTGTTGAATACCCTCCTTATCCCTTTTACAACCCCCCTCCCTTTCTGCAACACTTTACCTCCTCTGTTTTCTTTTTCTTTTTTTCCTGTCTCATATCAAGATCATCTCATACTACCACACTCAAAACTCTATATTGACTACCAGAATCTCCTGACATATCTACCATCTATAATCTTTACAATATACCACTTCAACACACTCAAATTCTTATTCCTCTGGAACATACCCTCTTCTTTACCCTATTCCTGCATTAATCACTGTGACCTCTCACCCAACCTTTATCACGGATTACAATCTGTCCCTATATATACCATCAGACACCTCTAACCCCCCCTGCAGAGAATGGACGAGAAAACTTGCAAGAGCAGCAAAGATGTAAATCTAAGAACAGGGGAACCATGGAAAGGAAAATAACAAAGAAACAATGAGCTACCATAACCCCTCAATAACAGATCTCACCAACCCAGAATGGCAGAGATTACCAGAAGAACAATTCAGATCTTTAATACTAGAAACAATACAGGATTTTCAGAAAGAATGTAGGCAGAGCTTAAAAGAAATAAAGGAACAAATAAACAATGAATTCAATGACCTGTAAAGGAACCAAAGAGAAGAATTGAAGGAAGTGAAAGATGAAATAACCAAAATGAAGGCATCAATACAAACTATAAATAGCAGATTAGATCACATGGAAAATAGAATATCCCTCTTGGAAGATGACCATATGAAAAATGAATCTATAGTACATAATTTAGAAAAAAAATACAACAGTATGAATTGGACATCGAAGAGATCTGGGCCAATTTTAAAAGAGCTAACCTAAGAATAATAAGCATAGAAGACGGATTAGAAGTTGAAACTTATGGAATAAACAAGCTCTTCAAAGAAGTAATATGAGGGACGGACTCAAGATGGCGCCTGAGTGAAATGCCTTTACCCAGACGCTGTGATTCCGAATCAAATTTACCAAAAAAACAGCTTCTTAACAGAAGGAAAAAGCACCAAAAAGGGGCGAAAGCTGAACCACAACAGAAAAGGACTTGGAGACCCTTCAGAAACTACAGGAGGCTCCCTGTGAGCCGTAAGCTCCGTGCGGGCTCCGCGCGGGCCCCGAGAGGTCCACAGACCCCGCACAGGATGCGAACTCAGCGGAACCAGGACCTGGAACTGAGAACTTCAGGCACCTCGGCGGATCCAGCGAACAGGCATGGCGGACCACATCCATGCAGGCAGGGAACCCCCACCAGGTACAGCCACCAGAAGCGCGCGATGAGCAGTATAAGTTCCAGTGGGGCATTTCCAGGGCACCACTGCAGGGACTGAGTGAGCGACTGCACAACAGAGATTGATCCAGGATGGCGGAAAACGCAAGTTCTTGACAGAAAAAAGCTGAGCGGGGCTGCGCAGACTCCAGGAAACAAGGAAGCGGACACCGTGCGACGCGAACCGGCGGCGGGATCTGTGAGCCTCTGGAGTTGTGAGCCTGCGGGAGCTGCCAGCTGGCGCATGCCATTTTGCCCGCCAGCACCCCCTATATAACTCCAGCTCGCCAGTTACCCAGACCTCCATTGACTTAGAGCGCCCCCCCCCGTGACCAAAGGAGGAACAAGCAACAACAGAGACTCCAGCAACGGGGATATGTAAGTTGATTGGGGCCCCTGACTTGCGGGAACTCATGTGAGCAGCCCAGAGACATAAGCTAGCAGCAACAAAACCCCCTGCTTGCACTGACTGAGCAAATACAAATGCTAGAGACACACTCAAAAATTTAAGCTCGGTACTTACAAACTAGCAGAGTGCTTGTCTTAATGCTTGGTTGCCGTTTTTATGTTTTAGGTTTTTATATCTTTGTTAGCCTGTTTATTTTAATGTGTTATGTTATATTTGTGTTTACTCAGTACTCGTTTCGCTTTGCCTTGATTTACATAGGTTTGTTTGGATGATTGTTTGCTTTGTTAATACTTGCTTAGCCTGTTGAATCCTCTCCCTTTCCCTCCTACAAGCTTCCCCCTACTCTCTCGCCTATATATTCCTCTCCTCAACATTTTACCTCCTCTCTTTTCTTTTTCTTTTTCTTTTTCTCCTGTCTCATATCAAGACCATCTCCTACTATCACACTCAAAACTCTATATTGACTACCAGACTCACCGGACACATTCACTATCCCTAATCTTTAACAATACATCAGCTCAACACACTCAACCTCTTATTCCACTGGAACATACTCTCTTCCTTACCCTATTCCTGCATGCATTACCGTGACCTTTCACCCAACCTATATCACTGAATACAAACTATTCCTGTATATACCTTCAGATAAACCTAACCCCCCCTCCCCCGGGCAGAGATTGGACAAGAAAACTTGCAGGAGCAGCAAAAATATAAATCCAAGAACAGGGGAACCAAGGGAAGGAAAAATAACAAAGAAACAATGAGCTACCACAACCCCTCAATTACAGATATCACCAACCCAGAATGGCAGAGATTACCAGAAGAACAATTCAGATCTTTAATACTAGAAACAATACAGGATTTTCAGAAAGAATGTAGGCAGAGCATTAAAGAAATAAAGGAAGAAATAAAGGAACAAATAAACAAAGAATCCGATGACCTGAAAAGGAACCAAAGAGAAGCATTGAAGGAAGTAAAAGAAGAAATAATCGAAATGAAGGCATCAATACAAACTACAAACAGCAGATTAGATCACATGGAAAATAGAATATCACTCTTAGAAGATGATCATTCCAAAAATGAATCTATAGTAGAGAATTTAGAAAAAAAATACGTCAGTATGAATTTGACATCGAAGAGATCTGGGCCAATTTTAAAAGAGCTAACCTAAGAATAATAGGCATAGAAGAGGGATTAGAAGTTGAAACTTATGGAATAAATAATCTCTTCCAAGAAGTAATATCAGAGAATTTTCCAAACATAGAAAGAGAAGACGACACACAGGTTCAGGAAACATACAGAACTCCCTCAAGACAAGACCAAAGAAGAGGCG
>PVLC010011167.1:28137-48109 GCA_004027655.1 Graphiurus murinus
CTAAGGAAAGAATTTTAAAGGCAGCAAAAGTAAAAGGCCAAGTGACATTTAGAGGCAAGCCAATTAGAATCACTCCAGACCTCCCAAATCAAGTCATAAAAGCCAGGAGAGGCTGGAGTAACATATTCCAAACTCTGAAAGAAAATAATTTGCAGCCAAGATTCTCATACCCAGCAAAACTCTCTCTCAAAATTGACGGAGACATAAAAATCTTCCATGACAAACAGAAACTGAAATTATTTATGTCTACCAAACCAGCACTAGAGAAACTACTTAAAGAGATTAACTACAAAGAAGAACTAATGAGTAAACGTCAGAACCAGGGAAACGATAATTTCCAAGAAGCAAACAACTAAGCAAAGAAGAATAAAATCCACTGAAAACAGAAGTCAAAACTCTAAATATTAGGAATTAAAAATCATCTCTCAATAATCACACTGAATATAAATGGTCTCAACTCCCCAATAAAAAGGCACAGGGTGGCAAAATGGATCAAAACCCAGAATCCATCTATATGCTGCCTACAAGAAACTCACCTTACAAGCAGAGATTCCCACAAGCTAAAGGTGAAGGGCTGGAGTAATGTAATCCATGCCAATCGTACCGAAGACAAGCAGGAGTAGCCACCATGATACCAGATAAAATAGACTTCAAGCCTAAGCTTATCAGAAGAGACAAAGCAGGTCATTTTTTTACTAGTAAAAGGAACAATCCAGCAAGAGGAAATAACAATTATTAACATCTATGCCCCAAATGCAGGTGCAGCCACTTTCATAAAACAAACTCTGTATGAAAAAAAGACACACATAGGACCCAATACACTAATACTAGGAGATTTCAATACTCCTCTTACATCTCTAGACCATTCTTCTAAACAAAAGATCAGTAGAGATGCCTCAGACCTAAAGAATACCATAAACCTAATGGACCTATTAGACACATATAGACTCTTTCACCCAACTACAGCTGAATTCACATTTTTCTCAGCTGCACATGGTACCTTCTCCAAAATAGACCACATTTTCGGCCACAAAGCGAGCACTGGCAAATTCAAAAAATGCAACATAATTCCCTGCATCTTCTCCGACCACAGTGGAGAGAAATTAGAAATAAACTCCAAGAAGATCCAAAGTAACCGTGGAAACACATGGAGACTGAACACCACATTGCTGAATGAAGACTGGGTCACAGAAGAAGTAAAGGGAGAAATTAAAAAATTCCTAGAAACCAAGGAAAACAGAGACACAACATATCAACACCTCTGGGACACCCTAAAGGCAGTACTAAGAGAAAATTTATAGCACTGAGTGCCCACATAAGAAGAACAGAAAATCACCAAATAACCTAATGACACAGCTCAAAGCACTGGAAAAAAAAGAACAGTCTAACCCCAAAGCCAGTAGGAGACAGGAAATCATGAAAATCAGAGCAGAAATTAATGAAATAGAGAACAAAAAAACAATACAGAAAATCAATAAAACCAAAAGCTGGTTTCTTGAAAAAATAAACAAGATCAATAAATCATTGGCCAACCTAACCAAAAGAAAGAGAGAATCAACCCAAATAACCAAAATAAGAGATGAAAAAGGTGTTATTACCACCGACAGTATGGAAATACAGAGGATAGTCAGAAACTATTTTGAAAAACTATACTCCAACAAAATGGAAAATCTAGAAGAAATTGACACATGTCTAGACACATATAACCTTCCTAAATTGAGTCAAGAAGATATAGAAAACTTAAACTGACCAAAAACAATTAAAGAGATAGAAACAGCAATAAAGAGTTTACCATCAAACAAAAGTCCAGGGCCAGATGGTTTTCCAAGTGAATTTTATAAAACATTTCTAGAAGAGCTAATCCCAATACTTCTCAAACTATTCCGTGAAATAGAAAGAAACGGGACACTCCCAAACACATTCTATGAAGCCAACATCACATTAATACCAAAGCCAAATAAAGACAGCTCAAGAAAAGAAAACTATAGGCCTATATCACTGATGAACTTAGATGCAAAGCTGCTAAACAATATATTAGCAATGCGCATTCAAAACCACATCAAGAAAATTATACACCATGACCAAGTCGGGTTCATCCCAGGGATGCAAGGCTGGTTCAACATATGAAAAACAATCCATGTAATTCACCACATAAACAAACTTAAAGACAAAAACCACATGATCATCTCAATTGATGCTGAAAAAGCATTTGACAACATCCAACACCCATTCATGCTAAAAGCACTTCAGAGAATTGGAATAGAAGGAACGTACCTCAACATCATAAAGGCAATATACAGTAGGCCCACAGCCAATATCATATTAAATGGAGAGAAACTACAAGAGTTCCCACTAAAAACAGGAACAAGACAAGGATGTCCATTATCACCTCTTCTGTTCAGTATAGTACTCGAGACTCTAGCCAGAGCAATAAGGCAAGAGAAGGAAATCAAAGGGGTAAAAATAGGGAAGGAAGAAATAAAACTATCCCTTTTTGCAGATGATATGATATTATACCTAGAAGACACAGCAAACTCAACCAAAAAACTTATAGAACTGATCAACAAATTCAGCAAAGTGTCTAAATACAAAATCAATCCTAAAAAATCAGAAGCTTTTCTGTATGCCAACCAAAAATCCACTGAAAAAGAAACCCAGAAAACAATCCCACTCACAATAGCACCCCGAAAAATAAAATACTTAGGGATAAACCTAACTAAAGAGGTAAAAGACCTCTATAAGGAAAACTATAAAAAGTTGAAGAAAGAAATTGATGAAGACCTTAGAAGATGGAAGCACATACCATGCTCTTGGATAGGCAGAATAAATATCATCGAAATGGCCATCCTCCCAAAACTGATTTACAGATTCAATGCAACACCCATGAAATTACCAAGCGCACTCCTCACAGACATAGAAAAATCAGTCCTTAAATTCATCTGGAAAAAAAAAAAGCCCAGGATAGCCAAAGTAGTTCTTAGCAACAAGAACCATGCAGGAGGTATCACAATACCTGACTTCAAACTCTACTACAAAGCCACAGTAATAAAAAACAGTATGGTATTGGCACAAAAACAGACACATAGACCAATAGAGCCGAATAGAAGACTCAGAAACAGACCCACAGGTTTACAGCCAACTGATTTTTGACAAAGGAGCCAAAAACATTCTCTGGAAAAAAGATAGCCTCTTTAACAAATGGTGTTGGCAAAACTGGTTAACCATATGCAGGAAAATGGAAATAAACCCCACTTTCTCACCCTGCACAAGAGTCAACTCAAGGTGGATCAAAGACTTGGAAGTCAGGCCAGAGACCTTGCAGCTACTTGAGGAGGGCATAGGTCCAACACTTCAACACATAGGCACAGGTAAAAACTTTCTAAACAAGACCTCCAAAGCACAAGCAACTCAAAGGAAGATCAATACATGGGATTGCATTAAACTGCAGAGCTTCTGTGCAGCAAAGGAAACTGTCAAGAACCTCAACAGAGAGCCTACAGAGTGGGAGAAGATTTTTGCCAGCTACTCTAAAGATAGAGGTCTAATATCTAGGATATACAAAGAACTCAAGAAAATCACAAAAAAGAAAACAAATAACCCAATCAAAAAATGGGCAAAGGATCTAAATAGACACCTCACAGAAGAAGAAATACAAATGGCCAATAAATGTATGAGGAAATGTTCCACATCATTAGCAATCAGAGAGATGCAAATCAAAACTACCTTGAGATTTCACCTAACTCCAATCAGAATGGCAATCATCAAAAACACAAGCAACAACACCTGCTGGCGAGGATGTGGAGAAGTGGGAACTCTAATACATTGTTGGTGGGACTGCAAGCTAGTGCAACCACTATGGAAAACAGTATGGAGGATCCTCAGACAAATGGGAATGAGCCTACCATATGATCCAGCAATACCACTTCTGGGTATCTACCCAAAAGATCAGAAACCAAACTATCAGACCAACGCATGTGTATCTATGTTTATAGCTGCACAATTCACAATAGCCAAACTATGGAAGCAGCCAAGATGTCCATCAAAAGACGAATGGATTACAAAACTATGGGATATGTACACAATGGAATTTTACTCAGCCATAAAGAAGAAAAAAATCATGTTATTTACAGGGAAATGGATTCAACTGGAAAACATAATGTTAAGTGAGATTAGTCAGCCACAAAGAGTAAGGAAGCATATGTTCTCCCTAATATGCAGATGCTAGGGAGAAGATGGGACATAAGAGGGTCTTCTGACGGAAAAGGAGAGACCCTCAGTAAACAAAGAAGTTGATTTAACCGAAAGAGATTGACGGGGGGGGGGACACCCTAATGTTCATCAAGGTTACTCACTAAATTGAACCTGAGAGGGAGGAGGGCTAGGGAGTGGGGTGGGAATTGGGGAAAGGGGACAAATGAAAAATGTAGGCACATATGTCGTTTTCAATTTGTACCCAACAAAGATGCCTGCTGACAATGTACGAGTAATTATAAAAAAAAAAAAAAAATTCATCCTACAAGTAAAAAAAAAGAAGTAATATGAGAGAATTTTCCAAACATAGAAAGAGAAGTCGACACACAGGTACAGGAAGCATACAGAACTCCCTCAAGACAAGACCAAAGAAGTGGCTCACCACGCCACATAATAATCAAGTTGACCAATGTAGAGGCTAAGGAGAGAATATTAAAGGCAACAAAAGTAAAAGGCCAAGGGACATTTAGAGGCAAGCCAATTAGAATCACTCCAGACCTCCCAAATCAAGTCAAGAAATCCAAGAGAGGCTGGAGTAACATATTCCAAACTATGAAAGAAAATAATTTGAGGCCAAGATTCTCATACCCAGCAAAACTCTCTCTTAAAATTGACGAGGATACAAAAACCTTCCATGACAAACAGAAACTGAAGGAATTTATGTCTTCCAAACCAGAACTAGAGAAAATACTCAAACAGATTAACTACAAAGAAGAATTAACAAGGAAATGTCAGAACCAGAGAAATGATAATTTCCAAGAAGCAAACAAATAAACAAAGAAGAATAAACTCCACCGAAAACAGAAGTCAAAACTCAAAATGTTAGGAATTAAAAATCATCTCTCGCCGGGCGTGGTGGCGCACGCTTGTAATCCCAGCATTTGGGAGGCTGAAACCGGAGGATCCGGGTTCGCGGCCAGCCTCAGCTACCTAGTGAGGCACTCTGCAACTTAGAGAGACCCGGTTTCAAAATAAAGAATAAAAAATAGGGCTGGGGGTGTAGCTCGGAGGTAGAATGCCCCTGGGTTAAATCCCCAGTGACGCAAAAAAAAAAAAAAAATCATCTCTCATTATTAATACTGAATATAAATGGTCTCAGTTCTCCAATAAAAAGGCACAAGGTGGCAAAATGGATCAAAACCCAGAATCCATCTATATGCTGCCTACAAGAAATACATCTTACAAGCAAAGATTCCCACAAGCTAAAGGTGAAGGGCTGGAGTAAGGTAATCCATGGCAATGGAACCCAAAGACAAGCAGGAGTAGCAACCATGATATCAGGTAAATTAGACTTCAAGCCTAAGCTTATCAGAAGAGACAAAGCAGGTCATTTTTTTACTAGTAAAAGAAACAATCCAGCAAGAAGAAATAACAATTATCAACATCTATGCCCCACACGCAGGTGCAGCCATTTTCATAAAACAAACTCTGTATGATACAAGGACACACATAGATCCCAATACACTAATACTAGGAGACTTCAATACTCCTCTTAGATCTCTAGATCGTTCTTCTAAACAAAAGGTCAGTAGAGACGTCTCAGACCTAAAGAATGCCATAAACCAAATGGACCTATTAGACACATATAGACTCTTTCACCCAACTACAGCTGAATTCACATTTTTCTCAGCTGCACATGGAACCTTCTCCAAAACTGACCACATTCTAGACCACAAAGCGAGCATTGGCAAATTCAAAAAATGCAACATAATCCCCTGCATCTTCTCAGACCACAATGGAGTGAAATTAGAAATAAACTCCAAGAAGACCCAAAGTAACCATGGAAACACATGGAGACTGAACACCACATTGCTGAATGAAGATTTGGTCATAGAAGTAGTAAGGAGAGAAATTTAAAAATTCCTAGAAACCAATGAAGAAAGAAACACAACATCTCAAAACCTCTGAGACACCTTAAAGACAGTACTAAGAGGAAAATTTATAGCACTGAGTGCCCATATAAGAAGAACAGAAAATCACCAAATAAATAACCTAATGACACAGCTCAAAGCACTTGTAAAACAAGAGTAGTCTAACCCCAAAGCCAGTAGAAGACAGGAAATCATGAAAATAACAGCAGAAATTAATGAATTAGAGAATAAAAAAATACAGAAAATCAGCAAAACTAAAAGCTGGTTTCATGCAAAAATAAACAAGATCGATAAAGCATTGGCCAACCTAACAAAAAGAAAGAATCAACCCAAATTACCAAAATAAGAGATTTATAAGTGATATTACCACCGACAATATGGAAATACAGAGGATAGTCAGAAATTATTTTGAAAAACTATACTCCAACAAGATGGAAGATCTAGAAGAAACTGACAAATTTCTAAACACACATAACCTTCCTTAATTGAGTCAAGAAGATATAGAGAACTTAAACCAACCAATAACAATCAAAGAAACAAAAACAGCAATAAAGAGTTTACCATCAAACAAAAGCCCAGGGCCAGATGGTTTTCCAAGTGAATTTTATAAAACATTTATAGAAGAGCTAATCCCAATACTCCTCAAAGTATTCCATGAAATAGAAGAAACAGGACCCTCCGAAACTATAAAAAGTTGAAGAAATAAATCAATGAAGACCTTAGAAGATGGAAGGATCTACCATGCTCTTGGCTAGGCAGAATAAATATCATCAAAATGGCCATCCTCCAAAAAATGATCTACAGATTAAATGCAATACCCATGAAATTACCAAGGGCGCTCCTCACAGACATAGAAAAGTCACTCCTTTAATTCATCTGGAAAAACAAAAAGCCCAGGATAGTCAAAGTAGTTCTTAGCAACAAGAACCATGCAGGAGGCATCACAATACCTGACTTCAAACTCTACTACAAAGCCACAGTAATAAAAACAGCATGGTATTGGCACAAAAACAGACACATAGACCAATGGAACAGAATAGAAGACTCAGAAACAGACCCACAGGCTTACAGTCAACTGATTTTTGACAAAGGAGCCAAAAGTATACACTGGAAAAAGGATAGCCTCTTTAACAAATGGTGTTGGCAAAACTGGTTAACCATATGCAGGAAAATGGAAATAAACCCCACTTTCTCACCCTGCACAAGAGTCAACTCAAGGTGGATCAAAGACTTGGAAGTCAGGCCAGAGACCTTGCAGCTACTTGAAGTGGGCATAGGGCCAACACTTGAATACACAGGCATAGGTAAAAACTTTCTCAACAAGACCCCAAAAGCACAAGCAGCTCAAAGGAAGATCAATACATGGGACTGCATTAAACTGAAGAGCTTCTCTGCAGCAATGGAAACTATCAAAAACCTCAACAGAGAGCCTACAGAGTGGGAGAAAATTTTTGCCAGTTACTGTTCAGATAGAGGTCTAATATCTAGGATATACAAAGAACTCAAGAAACTCACAGCTAAGAAAGCAAATAACCCAATCAAAAAATGGGCTATGTACACAATGGAATTTTACTCAGCTGTAAAAAATAACAAAATCATGTCATTTGCAGGGAAATGGATGCAACTGGAAAACATTATGTTAAGTCACAAAGAGTAAAGAAGCATATGTTCTTCCTAATATGTGGAAGCTAGGGAGAAGATGGGGCATAAGAGGGTCTCCAGATGAAAAAGGAGAGACCTTCAATAAGCAAAGAAGTTGATTTAGCCGAGGGGATGGACGGGGGGGGGGGGACACCCTAATGTATATTAAGGTTACTCACTAAACTGAACTTGAGCCCGGCGTGGTGGCGCACACTTGTAATCCAAGCATTCGGGAGGCTGAGACCGGAGGATCCGGGTTTGAGGCCAGCCTCAGCTACCTAGTGAGGCACTCCACAACTTAGGGAGACCCGGTTTCAAAATAAAGAATAAAAATAGGGCTGGGGGTGTAGCTTGGAGATAGAATGTCCCTGAGTTCAATCCTCAGTACCGCAAAAATAAATAAATAAATAAATAAATAAAAATAAACTGAACTTGAGAGGGAGGGTGAGCGAGGGAGCGGGTGGGAATTTGAGGAAGAGGTCGAATGAGAAATGTGGGCACATATGTCGTTATTAATTTATACCTAACAAAGATGTATGCTTACAATGCACGAATAAAAAAAATTAAAAAAAAATCTTGTAACCTAGTTGTGGCAGACATAGGAAAGACACCAAGAGACACCTCTAAAGCAAAGCAGAAACAAACATGTGCTCCCATTAAGAAGGGAGGCGCAAGGCCGGGCGTGGTGGCGCACGCTTGTAATCCCAGCATTTGGGAGGCTGAGACCGGAGGATCCAGGTTCGAGGCCAGCCTCAGCTACCTAGTGAGGCACTCCGCAACTTAGTGAGATCCAGTTTCAAAATAAAGAATAAAAAATAGGACTGGGGATATAGCTCGGAGGTAGAATGCCCCTGAGTTCAATCCCCAGTACCACAAAAAAAAAAAAAAGAAGGGGGCTGCAAGGTTGTGACCAAAATGAAAATATACTAGCTCCCAACTAAATGTGGAGATTGGGAAAGGCTTCCTAGGTAATGTGGCATTTCAAATTGGGTCTGAGAGGATGAGGAGAATTTCTATAGGTACAGAATGGGTAAGATATGTGACTATGCATTCTCTCACCTATTAACACAAAAGTAGTCCTGTCCCAGACACAGGATAGACTTGATTAGGATAATAAAGAAAAGGAAAGAGACATATTTATGATTATGTCTCCATAACAGCAAACATACATTTTGGCAGCAAATAAATGGATCATCTTGAATCACTTGCTTTATCCAGACTCAGGTGAAGAAATTTTTTTAAAGGATTGGAGCTAAATATCAGCATAAAATCATTTTACTAGAAAGATGGTTTTGATTGTGAGACAATCTCCCAAGGAAAGAAAGGAATCTTTTTCTGGTGCATTCCTTTAGCTAGAATGTATCTTAGATATATTTGAATATTTTGGTTCCCTGATTGAATGAAAACTCTTAAAACAAAAATGAGGAACAGACATTGCCTTGGAAATTGTGCTTTGTCCATCTAGACATTAGCCCTGCCCATGCAACTTTCTGAACAGAGACCTAATCTAAATCTTATCTTTTTCTGTACGCTTGTTCATACACTGTTTCATGGGTGTGCATTGCCTGATGAGGTTTTAGGTTCTCTGAGGTCAGGAATACTGTCATCTGTCCTCAGAACTCAGCACTATCCTAGATACACACCTGATCTTGGCTTTCTCCACTCAGACATCTCTCCAGTTCCTCTAAATCTTCATTACTAGCTGATAAATCTGACTGAAAGCAGGAGCCATACCAGCTCATTTATAATTGTTTTCTTGGTTGCTAATTTTAGCTCCTGAGTTTATACTTGGCAGGTAGAGAGAGAATAGCATTGCTATTTGTCTCTTCTGCAACATGCAGCAGCAGGGCTTCCTCTAAGCCCAAGAGAGCAGGGAAATATGGACTTTGTTCAGATTCCTAAGGGAGCAGTACCACAAAGTCACACAATATGATCAAGTTCCAGAAGAGAGAGGAGAGTAGAATAAAGAGAAAGAGCTAAGGATGTAGTTCCGTGAGAGAGCACTTGCCTAGCATGTGTAAAGTCCTAGGTTCAATCCTTAGTACCACACATTCATGCATGTATGCACATACATACACACACACTTTATATCGCCCTAAAGCCACTAAAGTTCTGCTTTGGGCATGCTACTAACCTGTGAATGTTGTAGAGAAAACTAGATCCCCTTCTGTTATAAAGGGAGGTCTATGTTGTGTCCTACAGCCTTTGCCAGCGGCCACTAGAAGGGTCCATAAAGGTCCCTGAGATTCCAGGAGTGGCAATGATTGAGGAATCAAAGAGTATGGCTAAGAGGATAGAGACTGAAAATGACTATGACTTGTCAGTTATGAGAGACTATCTTTCAGACTCCTCGCCTTTTTTTCCAGAAGATTGGCTGTATTTTTAATTACATATGGAAACTTGTCACATGGGAACTTGTCAAAAATGCAAAATCAATCTGGGTGTGGTGGCACACACCTGTAATCCCAGTATTTGGGAGGCTGAGATAGGAGGATTGAAGGTTCAAGACCAGCCTCAGCAACTTAGCAAGACCCTAAGCAACTTAGCGAGTTCCTGTTTCAAAATTTAAAAAATTTAAGCCAGGCATGGTGGCACACACTTGTAATCCCAGCATTTGGGAGGCTGAGACTGGAGGATCTGGGTTCGTGGCCAGCCTCAGCCTACCTAGTGAGGCACTCCACAATTTAGTGAGACCCTGTTTCCAAATAAAGAATAAAAAATAGGGCTGGGGGTATAGCTCGGAGGTAGAATGCCCCTGAGTTCAATCTCCAGTATCGCAAAAAAAAAATTTAAATTTAAAAATAGGGCTGGAGTTATAGCTCAGAGGTAGAATGCCCCTATGTTCAGTCCCCAGTATCATATACAAAAAAAAATGCAGCATCAACAAGATCTCCAGATGACTCAAGCAAGGTAAAGTTTGAGACACACTGATTTAAGCCCTTTGGGCCTGATTCCTCTTGGATAAGTGGGTTTGAGGACTCCAACCTATCTATGAGATTGCCTTGCACAACAAATGAGATAATGTGGGGCAGTGGTGCCCCCAAGCCATTTGTGAATCCTGTCAGCACTTCTGTGAGCCAGTTGTTAAACTGTGGGTAACTTGAAATTGGGATATGGCAGGAGTATTTACACCATGCAAATCTGCAACCCCTCTGCATCAGGGCTTTTAATTTGTTTTTCAGGGATCCAGTTTGTCTGTACTCTACTGTAGGAGCCTTTACCAGTGGCATTCCCTGTGAACCAGGGGACCTGCCATGTCCAGCACATGAAGGAAACTTGCAGGTCTCTAGGGGGTTCAGAAGTGTGGGTTTAGATACCTAAACAGAGTTAGTAAAGCCACCAAAAGACAGGCTTCCCAGGATCAACCAGACCCTCTCTATTTGGGCTCCGCTGGAATCCTTGGAGCTTGCACACTACAGCTGGAGGTCATTATTGTGTTCCCTACCAGTCAGCTGCTCAAAGGCCTTGTTCTACTGCACTGAAGAGCCTCCGCACTCAGGCAGCAAAGGAAACCAGGCTCAGCCCAGCACCTCTGTGTCTTGTCCGAGGAACCTTTGAAAACAAGTTTTCAAATCATTAAGGAAATGAAAATGGAAGCCAAATCCCGAGAGAGGAGGCAACCTGCCTACTAGCAGATTGATTGAGATCACACCAAAGGAAAAAAAAAAAGCACTTCAGTCGTCAAGCTTTCTGGTTGCATAGAGCAAAGATGGACCACATAGCTATGTAATATTTGCATGATTCAACATCTTTGCAAGAGGAAGATCTGCCTCTCAAAGGTACCATAAGCATTTTGCTATCGGGAGGTTGCTATGGTGGCTGCTTTTGTATTGAATAACAAAGTACTATATACTTGGGCAAATCTGCATAAATTATTTCTGGCCTGTGGCTCTGCAGCTTTCTAGCTCCCACACCCTGGTCAGTAATTGAAGAAACATGCTTGAACATAGAGCAATGGGGCATGGGACACATATCCTGCCAGCAAAGCTGCTTCCCAGGTAATTTTATCAAGTGGGATTTTTCTTCCCTGTAGCTACATGTTCCACCTTCTCTGGAATTATTTTCCAAACCCTTCAGGACAAAGACTGTGATGAGGAGCACTTAGTGTTTTTCAGATAATAGAAAACACGGCCAAGGGAACATGTTTCCATTTTGATGCACAGAAATATAATACTCTTCTTTTACCCATATTCAGTCCATATATGTGACAAAAATGTTGTTTTCTTATGAAATAAAAGCCCTGAGACTTACCACTTTTGTTTATTTGTCTTTTATTCCTTGCCTGTCTGAGCCATAACATTCCATGGAATCCAGGATCAGATTATCAGAGCCCAACTTCCTTTGGTCCAAGCAGAACATATTGCAATACTCTCAAAATACTGCAATATCATCAGCTCCAAGACCCTCCCCTTTAAACCTCCCCTCCCTTTTTTATATTTCACAAAGAAGTTGCCATAGAGCAGAGTGTCTATTTGTAGCTAGTTTGCAGCCTTGGCAAAAGGGATTGGAATAATGTGCACATATATCAAATCATCATGTTGTATACCTTGAACATTTTCAACTTTTTTCATTTAAATATTTTAAATAATATTTTAATATTATTATTGATACATTGTAATTACACATCATAGCAAGGTTCAAAATGATACAAACATACACGCCCACATGTATTGGTGTGTTTCAAGGATTTAAAGAGTGACTAAAACCCATTTCATATACACCAAGTTCCTTGCTTTATCTCAGTGGATGACCAGAATATGACACCTTCCCAGAAGCAACACACGATCCAGTTTTTACCGAGTAATGTGTCCTCCTGCACGTTTTGCCCTAATGTCCAAGATAGCACCTAAGCCATGCACCTTTCCTTCCCTACTGGAAATGTAGCCAAGTGACAATCCACACAAAGGCAACCTCCAGCTGGAAAAGCCACTCTCATCTCAAGCCACTCTCATTTCAGATGTGAGTACAGTTTGGTCATGAGTCATGAGAGCTTGCAAATGGCAAAAGCAGCTGCCTGGGGTTCCAAGTGATATTAAATGAGGTCCGTAACATCACTGGGACCTGAGCAGCACTGAACTCCAGCTCCACAAAACTAAAACAAGGAGATGGGTGTAGGCACTGCTGATTTTCCTCTTGAGTTACTTCGGCCTGCCAACTTTTACAGAGGGCAGCCACATGATTGGAGCCTGGGATTTCACTTGGCCCTGAGCCACCGGCACTAACACATGTGTAAGGACTCATAGATGGCTCGCTAGTGGGTTCCCAGCACCTCTACTGCAGATGTTGGCTTTTCAAGCTGTGTGTTGTTTGCTACTCATGCTTCTGTGAGAGAGAAAGCAAAAAAAAAAAAATGGAGAGATGGGAGTTCTAACAAGTGTCCACTCATGAGTGTAAGAATATCCAGGAGGTAAGCTAGGCAAAATCCCACACTTCTAGGCATTAGGGGTGTTCCCAGGGCAGCAGACTCTGGCTTACTCCTATTGGCCCCAATCCTACCCTCCAAAGCTCTATTCCAAATCCTCCAAGCCATGGGCCAAATCAGCTTGGCTCTGCAACTAATCACAGCCCAACCCTTGCAAAGTCTGGAAAAATACCCAGCCCTTTTCTTTGCTTCTGAGACAGGGTCAATCAAGTAATGATGATAAACACCTGATAATAATAGATGAGCCCTTGTGCCTTATCTGAAATGTCAAGATGGCATCTGTAGGCTGAATGCTTGACATAGTTCCTAGTATGTAGGGCAAAGGAGATCTGAGGTCTAGCTAGGGCAAATTACTTTTGCTCTCTTTGACTCAGCTTTCCCATCTCTACAAGGAGGACGTTGGATTAGATGACTTCCAAGTCCACTTTCTTTCTAATATTAAGTGATCCTGTCTTATACACGCTGGCTTTACAACTAGGCTGCCCCAGATGGTCATCAAAAGGTTCTCTATTTCTGCTGCATGCCCAACTGAGACCAACTTGGCTATACTATTTTAAAAAGGATTAGCAATGGACTGGTGGCAACATGAAGCAACAAGCTGGGCCCACACAACAAGAACATTTGCCACCACATGGTATTTTCTCAGTGAAATGGTTTTCAGACACATCTGCACAGTACCTAAGACAGAAATCAACAAGAAGACACACAAATTTCATGTGTGGTTTGCTCAAGATGTTCAAAAATATTCAGGATATAACAAACCATGTCTACTCAGTTCCCACTCCTTGAAAGACACTGGACCCTTTAACACCAGGCCCTGCCTAGGTTGCAATAATCCACCAGCCCAGAGTCTTTCATTACCTCATATCCTAAAATCAGCTCAGCTTTGTCCCCAGGGTCCCAGATCTGCTTGGTCCCAGGTCAGGGGATGAATCTCTGCCATAGCTGCCTCTAAAACAACAGCTGCATGTAGAGTCTGCCTTACCCTGTTTTCTGGATAATGTGCAGGCCATCCAGCCTGCAGATGAAACTTATATTCTGCTGGGAGCGGGAGATTCCAAATATCCAAACCCATCCATACTTCCTATCCCCTTGCCTATTTGCTTGCTTTTTTCTCCTTAGCCTTCTTCACTGACATACAATATATTTTATCTATTTATTTCACCCCTGCTAGATGTAAGTTCTATGACATCTCAGATAGACTTGAGCAAGTCATGGTGGCATGCATCAGTAATTCCAGTACTTGGGAGGCTGAGACAAGAAGATTGCAGGTTTAAGACAAACATACAATAACAGCAAGCTTCTGTTTCAAAACAAAAAAAATTGAAAAGGGTTGGGAATGTAGCTCAGTGGTATAACACCCCTAGGTTCAATCCCCAGTACCACACACACACAAAAAAATAAAAAATATAAATATAAAAGAAGACTTGAATTTGAGTTCTACACCTCCCTGACATTCCGGATAGCCTTTGAGAGGTCACTTGTGTTCTATAGGACTTGTTTTCCCATTCAATAAGGAGGAATTTGGATGAGATGACCTTCAAGGCTGCTTCTAGTTCTGATGCTGCATGATTGTCTTACAAGTCTACATTAGGCAGGAAGAAGGGGCATAAGAGCCCTAACCTGAAAGCCCACAAGCCTGGCTTCTAGTTGTAGCTTTGCCCATTACTATCTGTGTCTTTTCACTTTGGTCAGGTGGCAAAAGACTTCAAAATCATGAAGACCTTTGTATACATGTTTTGGTATCTGAACAACAATAATGTCAGGTGTGGTGGTGCACACCTGTAATCCTAGTACTTGGGAGGCTGAGACACAAGTTCGTGGCTGGTCTCAGCAATTTAGTGAAACTCTCAGCAACCTAGTGAGACCTTGTTTCCAAATAAAAAATAAAATAGAGTAAAAGGTGTAGCTCAGAGGTAGAATGTCCTTGGGTTCAATTTCGAGTATAACACACACACACACACACACACACACACACACACACACACACACACACAAATAATACCAATACTCAAAACATTTCTTAGAAATTGAATATTAATATTTGTAAGTTTTCTGCTATACTTATTTGCTGGTTCCTTGCTTACTGTTTCCTCTACAGCCCATCATCTGGATAAGCATTACCTAGTATCTTCCCTGTTCCTGACCCTGACCTGTATTACCACTTTTCTACTCACTTGCCTTGCCAAGTACTCTGGCCTCCTTTGAATTTCTAGAACATTCCCAACATACTCTCTCTTGAGTGTATTTGTACTGCCTTTCTTCTCTGTCTAGAATCATCCTCTTCTTCACTTCCTTCAAGTCACATGCCACCTTCTTGACAGGGCTTCCCTGGCTTTTACACAAAATATTCAAAAACCCACCCGTATTTCCTATCCCTTTTGCCCATTTGCCTGCTTCTTTTCTTTTTAGCCTTCATCATTAACATGAAATATAGTTTATCTATTTGTCATATTTATCATCTCTTCCCTCCTCTAGAATTAAGTTCCAGAGATTAGGACTTTTTGTCTCCACTTTTCCCCACTGCTCCCCCCCACCCAGGGCCGGTACAGAGAAAACACTCAGAAGCTATGTGTTGAATGAATGAATGAATGAATGAATTGTAGCAGATACCAAATATTTAATAAATAACTATGGAAGAAATATTCTATTTCTAAAAAATTATCAATTTAATCTACAAACTGGGAAAGGCCTCTTTTACTCCTAGCAAGTGGCTTCAGAGGCTGAAACAAGAGGATCGCAGGTTTGATGCCAATATATGGTAACAGCGAGCTCCTATTGCAAAACAAAAAATAAAAAGGGCTTGGTGTTCATCTCAGTGGTAGAACGCCCCTGGGTCCAATCTCCAATACAACAAAAAAATAAATTCAGTCCAGCTCTGGAAACTCCAGAGGTCCTTGGGGTGGGGGGGAAGAGCCCTGGGTGTAAGTGTTTTTTCTCCACATTGTATGTTCTTGATTTGGATGGGTTGATCCTGCCAGCTGCCTTCCCAATCACTAATCCACACTACTGGCTGGAAACATCCAGTGATATGTGAGAACAGAGAGTCCTCTAGAGATTAAAGCAATCACAGAGAATGTTTCCTGAGTGCCAAGCCCTGTGCTCAAAAACATTTCTGACACCATCAGCTAAGTTCACAGCTACTCTATGAGATGAGTATCATTTGATCCCTATTTTTCTGGTGAGGAAACTGAACCTGAAGGAGGTTGAGTTTCTTACCCAGCATGAAGTGGTAAGATGAGACATTAAATCTAAATCTTTTTTTATGGTACTTGGAGTTAAACCCAGGGGCATTCTATCTCTGAGCTCCACTCACAACTCTATGTTATTTTTGAAAGAGTATCACTAAGTTGCTGAGGGCCTTGCTGAGTTGCTGAGGCTGACTTCAAAACTGCGATCCTCCTCTCTCAGCCTCTCAAGTACTGGGATTACAAGTGTGCCACCACACCCAGCTTTCAGCCACGGAAGTCTCTCCCTACCCCTGGAAATTTGTGTTTGGAGATTTCAATATGTAGATATAACGTACTGATGAGGACGTATTTTGACTTGCAAACAGCCCATTTCTCTCCATTCATAGAAGTGTTGAGGGTGGTGCAAATAAGAACCATTGACCAGGGAAATATTTTGGAAATCTGTATTCACCTGGGTATGATGGCACACACCAGCAACCCCAGTACCTGGGAGGCTGAGACAGGAAGATCACAAGTTAGAGGCCAACCTGGGTAACTTAGCATGACCATGTCTTAAAATAAAAAAGCTGAGTACAGTCTAGCTCAGAGGTAGAAAGTCCCTGGGTTCAATCCCCAGCACAAAATAAATTAATGAATCAATAAACAAACAAACAAATGGGCTGGGAGTATAGTTCAGTGATAGAATGCCCCTGAGTTCTACCCCCTGTACCAGAAAAAAAATATGTGTTCAAATTTTGACTCTGTCTGCCTAGCATTCATGAGGTCCTGGGTTTTATCCCCAGCTCTGAAAAAAAAAATGTTCTGGAACAAGTTATATAACCAGAACCCGAGTGTTCTCAATTGTACAGAAAAAGAGGGATTTTTTAAAATTTCATAGTATGTTTATGAAGATGAGATGCATTTGTATTTAGGAATGGGTCAAACCCAATGCCTGGTACCTACTAGCAGCTTTTTTTTTGTTTGTTTGTTTTGTTTTTTTTTTTTGTTTTTTTTTTTTTTTTGTACTGGGGATTGAACTCAGAGGCATTTTACCTCTGAGCTCCGCCCCCAGCCCTATTTTTTATTATTTATTTTGAAACAGGGTCTCACTAAGTTGCGGAGGGCCTCACTAAGTAGCTGAGGCTGGCTGCAAACGCAGATCCTCCGGTCTCAGTCTCCCAAATGCCGGGAGTACAAGCATCCGTCACCACGCCCTGCTTACTAGCAGCTTTTTAAATGCTCCATTGTTTCCTGCATTTTCAACCTCAGATATGGTCATCCTCTTTTTAGTTACTTCCAACATCTAGGACACTGTTTGGTGAGTGGCAGGGGAAAAGAACTTCTCTATCATCACAGGCAATCTGCTTTTTCCCTTTTATTCATTTTGATCACCCTTATAATAAAAGTATAGGATTGCTATTTTGATAACCCTTATATTAAAGGCATAGAATTGTAAGAAGTGGAGATGACCTAAAAAAATCACTCTTCTTAAAAATGAGATCTGGAAATACATTATTACAATGAAGAATGCTTAGTGTTTCCTTTCTTTTAAGTAACTGACAAATGCCCTTTCAAATCTTAACTGTGCTGATCCTAGATGAGATGACCCAATACAAATTAACACTGGCAAAAGCAACTCATGTCTATTAAAGGTGAAAAAATGAAAACCAATATAGGAGCTTTGCTATGAAAGAGGCATTTCAAAAATTTTAAGTTTAATTTTGTTCCATGGTACCAACATTTCCAACTATTTTCAGTTATCTTGAAATACACAGGAGGGTCAACTATATTCTGTGATATCCAATTGTTTTCCCAGGTTTACTGTAAAGCATCATTCTGTAGATGCAAATGAGTGTTTGTAGATATCTGAAAATTAATCCCAAAATGGAAATATTTAGTAAAATGTCTATCTTTAGATAATGCCATAACAATAACACTCTGAATTTATCAAGTGTCTTTGTTCTAAGCAACTCAAAGTGCTCTGAAACCATTATATCATTAATCAAATAGCACATTCCTAAGCTAGAGTATCATGATGCGGCAGGTTAGTGGTGTCAGCAGTTCCATTCTGGAAACCACATACTGTTATTAGCTGAATATTGAAGCAGAATGAAATTATGCAGGGGTTGCTAAGCCCCACATTTATCTCACTGTGCAAGTCCTAATGCAAATAAATCATATTTCTCTCAGGATTACACTAATGCTTTCTATATTCCCAATGCAGATATTAGGAAAGAATGCTATAGTTGTCTGAACCAGTAATGCCAACTACAGTAGAAATAGCCACAGACTGAGGTCAGGAGGCCCAGTTGTTGTGGTGGCCCTACCTTTGACTGACTGGGTATCCTACTGTGCATCCTTTCCCTTTCTGCACCACATTTTCCTCACCTGGAAAAAGGGGGTTAAATGGACCAGTACCTTTAATATTGTCCTGATAATGGGATACTTTCCTTTCATCATTATTTATCAGTCTTCTATGGAGATAGATGCAAAATTCTATGGTAAAAAAAATGAAAATCCTTACACTCATCTTTGGAGCACCATTATTCAAAATAGTCAAAAGATGGAATCAACCCAAGTGTCTATCCACAAAAGAGCTGGGTGTTGTGGCTCATACTTGTTTTTTTTTTTTTTTTTAATTTTTTATTGTAGTAATTCGTGCAATATAGCATACATCTTTCTTAAGTACGAGTTGTTAACAACATATTTGCACACAATTCTCATTTGACCCCTTCCCCAATTCCCACCCCAATCCCCTCCCCCTCCCTCCCCCTCAGGTTCACTTCAGTGAGTGACCCTGATATGATTGTATAAGTACATCATGTGCTTTAGGGTGTCCCTCTGCCCCATGAATCCACTACAATTAAATCAATTTCTTTGCTTATCGAGGATCTCTCTTTTTCATCTGGAGACCCTCCTATGCCCCATCTTCTCCCTAGCATCCACATATTAGGGAGAACATATTCTTCTTAACTCTTTGTGACTGACTAATCTCATTTAACACAATGTTTTCCAGTTGCATCCATTTCCCTGCAAAGAACATGATTTTATTCTTCTTTATGGCTGAGTAAAATTCCATTGTGTACATATCTCATAGTTTTGTAATCCATTCATCTGTGGTTGGACATCTTGGCTGCTTCCATAGTTTGGCTATTGTGAATTGAGCTGCTATAAACATAGATACACATGCATCGGTATGATAATTTGGCTTCCATCCTGTTGGGTACATACCCAGTAGTGGTATTGCTGGGTCATATGGTAGGTTCACTCCCAATCGTCTGAGGATCCTCCATACTGTTTTCCACAGTGGTTGCACAAGTTTGCAATCCCACCAACAATGTGTTAGGGTTGCCACTTCTCCACACCCTCGCCAGCAGGTGTTGTTGTTCATGTTTTTTATGATTGCCATTCTGACTGGAGTTAGGTGAAATCTTAGGGTAGTTTTGATTTGCATCTCCCTGATTGCCAATGATGTGGAATATTTCCTCATACATTTATTGGCCATTTGTATTTCTTCTTTTGTGAAGTGTCTATTTAGGTCCTTTGCCCATTTTTTGATTGGGTTGTTTGCTCTCTTAGTTGAGATTTTCTTGAGTTCTTTGTATATCCTAGTTATT
>PVLC010011168.1:0-29720 GCA_004027655.1 Graphiurus murinus
GTACTGGGGATTGAACTCAGAGGCATTCTACCTCCGAGCTATACCCCCAGCCCTATTTTTTATTCTTTATTTTGAAACCGAGTCTCACTAAGTTGCGGAGTGCCTCACTAGGTAGCTGAGGCTGGCCGCGAACCCGGATCCTCCGGTCTCAGCCTCCCGAATGCTGGGATTACAAGCGTGCGCCACCACGCCCGGCTCGTAGTATGCTTTTTATCTGAAATGTCCCACCAAAGCTCATGTGTTGAAAGTGTGTCCACAATGCATCAAGATTCAGAGGTGGGACATGGCTAGAGGAGGTGAGACATCGGGAGTGTGGTCTTGAGGACCATATTTGCACACGGCCACTTCCCATGCTCTCTCTGCTTGCAGTGGCCATAACTGAGGTGCACCATAACCGAGTAACTTTCCTCTGCTATGCCTCTGCCATTGCTATTTTTGCCTTGTAGAGGACTGACCATTGATGGAACCTCTAAAACTGTGAGCTAATAAACCTTTGCTCCTATAAGTTGTCCTTGTCAGCTATTTTTGCCACAGTGATGGAAACACTGACTAAAATAATATATAAATGAACAAAAGCTCATAAGATTTCGGATTTTATCTTAATTGGTAATCTTTCCCAATTGCTCTTCATCGAGAACTGCTTGGAGACCTAATTTTCCTAGACTATTACTATAATTTAATATTTATTGAACTTGTCAAGCATTTGCAAAAGTAAAAGTGGACCTAACCCTTTTACAACGAGCTTATTTATTTTATTCCTGCTTTGAAATAGACTTGGAAATGTGTACAGGCATACATCTCAAAGTATTCAATGAAACTTTTTCAAATTTAATGAGGTTCTGATTTGGTGAAAGATTTGTAGGTTTCAGACTTCTATTTCCAATTTTATCTAAACAGGTTTGCCCATCCTTGTTATGGATTTACACCAATGTCTTATAGCTTCCTGGCATTCATAAACTATTTTTGATTCTATATGAGTTTGCAAAGAACTCAAAAGTCAATTCTGTGAAATTTGTTAAGTTTCCTTTTTCCACTTATCTCATAAGATTGCTTTAAACTTTATATAATTCAGAAAGGAGTACTGGATACTATTTGAATATGCCAAAACTGGAGTAATTTTATTCTGGTACTTTCCATTCAGCTTCCACTAGATACTCTGGCATATATATCCACATCTTACTAAATACTTCAGTATAATATTACCCTCTTATACTGATGCTGATAGATGTATGACTTATAAATCATCTCTGAATCAACATGAAGGTCAGAATTCTGTAAAAAGGCTAGTTAGTTCCTTCAGAGAGTTAACAAAAAGCCATCAAATTTTGTTAATCCTTTTAAAACTAATAGATCTTTGTGAACATTTGTAATCTGAGTGATAACGCAAACGTTATTCTACTCATTTTTCTTTTTTATACAAAGGCATTCTAAATTCTTTCCTTCCATATACAGGATTCCAAAGGGAGTGAACATCTCTTCCAGGTAGCAGTATTTTCCAATGTGGTGTCCTTCTTTGATATCTAGTGGATAATGCCCTTGGTTTTGTGGGATTGTGAGATTCTCTCAGCTTGGAGGGTTATTTCTTAGTACAGAGACAAATTTTACTTTATAGACCTCTGGGACTGGGCTAGAGTACACCTGGGATTGAGAATCAGTCTGGGAAATGATGCCCTCAGAGCGTAACTAAGGTATCTGAAATTGAGAGGTGCTATAGAGTTGAAGAAGGCAACCGAGGCAAATAGACTGCATGATGTAATACAAAGGTGGGCTCTACTAGCAGAATTCCTGGGTTTATAACCGAATTTAACCATTTATTACCTGTATGACCATGGAAAACTATTTAATTTCTCTAAGCCTGTTTTATCATATGTAAAATGGGGGAGATTATTACTGTTCATTTTATAGGATTATAGTGAAAACTTTAGATAATATATATGAAAAACACCAAGAATAGTATGTGACACATAGTGAGTACATAATAAGCAATAACTTTTATTACTGTTATTATTATTAGTAGTAACAATAATAAGTGTAAGCATATAAATCTATAGATATTTTCATTATAACCTTGGTGATATTCTATTTAGCATAGTGCATTGTATTTCTTTAGTTAAAGATTATTTCCTGTTTCTGCTTGATTGTAGCCCCACCCCTGCCTCCATAGGGATAAAAAAGACTATTTCCCCTGAAGCAATTCCTAGATTGCCTTAGTTTTTTATTGCTATGATCAAAATCCCTGACAGGAGCAACTGAGAGTAGGGAAGGTATGTGTGGTTCAGTGTTTCAGGCCATGAATGGTCAGCTCCAAGGTAAAAACGTCATGGCAGCAGGGGCAGCCTGGAGAAAGCTACTCAATCCATGGAAACTGGAAAGCAGGGAAGACAGAAGAGACCAAGGTCATGCCCCTAGTCTCCCTTCACACCCCACCTACCTCGGTTACCACCTAGTAACTTCATTCGCATTATTAATCCATCAATGTGTTAACTCACTGATAAGGTTAGAGCCCGGAATCAATTACTTCACATCTGAACATTGGTACATTGTGAACACATGACCTTTCCTGGGGGATGGTGTGTATCCAAACCACAATACTTTAGGTTCCCTAAGAACAAAATGCCAATATGAGACTAGAAAAGTATGAGGTTAATTGAAGAAAACACCCATGAAGCATAAAGGCAAAGCAAGCTAGAGTAGGGATGGAAAGCTTTTAGAATGCGGTGCAAAGCTGGGCATGGTGGTGCATACTTGTAATCCCAGTACTTGTGAGGCTGAGGTTTAAACCAGGTTTATTTATATTTAGCACCATAGGTACAGATACCAAAAAGAAAGTTTAAATTTTGGAAGAAAAGCTATATGAGTTTTTGCTCCATGTGTTTCAAAGTTCAGTTACTAGACGCAAAATCATTTAGTGTTGTTAAATCCTCCTGTTGAATTGACTCCTCTGTTATTAAGAAATGTTCTTCTTTAACCCTGGTAATGTTTTTTGCTCTAAAATCTACTTTGTCTGTTATTAATGTAACCGCTCAGCATATTTGTTTGAGCCATAGACTATTATATACCATATATTTCCCATTGTTTTACCTTTAATATATTTATGTCTTTATAATTGTGTTTCCTGAAAGTACCATATGGTTGGGTCATATAATTTTTCCTTTAATCTGGAAATATTGACCCACAGATTAGGATGTTGAGATCTTTTGTACTTAATGTTATCATAGATATAATTAGGATTAGCATCATCATCTTATTATTTTCTATTTACCTGTTCTTTGTTCCACTTTTCCCCTTTCTAAGTTTTCTTCCAGACTAATTGAGCTTTTTATGATTCTTTTATCACCTATGTTGGCCTATTGTCTATAATTCTTTGTTTTGGTGTGTTAGTAATTTCTTTAGGGTCCATAAAATATCATATTTTACCTTTAAGTTATATTTTTGTCAGATATTTTACTTTTATGTATATTAAAAAACATCTAATTATATTGGTAGTATTCTTGTATAAATGTCAGTTATCTTTTAAAGTAGTGTAACTGAAAAGAACATTTTATCTAATTGTACATATACCATATCAAGTGCTCATCAGTTCATTGTATAGAACCACATTTCCTTTTGATATTATGTTCCTTCTGCCTGCAAAATATCCACTAACATTTTTTGTAATGTGGTTTTCTTGGTGATGAATTCTATTGGCTTTTATATGTTTACAAATATCTTTACCTACATTTTAAAAACCTTTTTTAGTTTGACATTTCTTACTAGTACTATAAAAATAATGCTTCACTACCTTTTCAATTACATATTATCTGGTGATAATTCTATTCTCACACTTTTTTTTTCTGGCACTGGTGATTGAACTCAGGGGTACTCTACCTCTGAGATAAGTGTATGCCACCATGCGACGCTCACATTGATTTCTGATCCTCTGTAATTAACATCTTTTTTACCTTTGTTTTTGAGCAGTTTGGCATGTGAATTGTGTGTGTGTGTGTGTGTGTGTGTGTGTGTGTGTGTGTGTGTGTTTGAAATTTGTCAAACTTCTTAAATATTTCAATGTGTAAGTTTTATCATATTTGGAAAATATTTGTCCATTACTTTTTCAATTTGTTTTTGTCTTCATCTTGGCAACTCCAGTTGCCTTTCTTTTAGGTCTGTTGAACTGTTCTCAGAGATCAGTGATGGTTTCCTTAATATCTTAGTCTTTTTTCTCTCCATGTTTAATTTTGGTTAGATTTCTTTGCTGTGCATTCAGGTTCACTGGACATTTCATCTGAAATTTTGAATCTTCTTGTAATCTCATCTAGTATATTTTTGCATTTCACATTGTATATCCCTGTGAGAAATTTTATTTGACTTTTAAACATAACTTTGTGTCTATATCACTTTTTGGACATTTGGAATTCATATAAAGTAACTATTGTAATATCCTTGTCTGCTAATTCTAACATCTGTGTCCATTTTTAGTGCATTTTAATTCATTGCTTTTTTTCATTTTGGGTTGTATTTTGCTGTTCCATCTCATGCCTGATAATTATTGATGTGATGTCAGACTTCATGCATTTTGCCTGGCTAGGTGCTGGCAAATTTTGTGCTCCTACAAATATTTTTGGGCTCTGTTCTGTGATGAAGTTAACCTGGAATAGTGTGCTCCTTCTTGGTCTTGCTTTTATAATTTGTTAGGCAGGAGCAAAGCCATGTCTAGTCTAAGGATTCTTATTCCCCACTACTGAGGCAATAAACTGAGTATCTATGAAATATGAGGTTTGCCATCTGACTTGTGGGAACAAATACTATTCCTATCCCTGTGGGAGTGCTGGATACTGTTCCCTCTAATCTTTTCAGGTGATACTTTTCTTGGCCTTGGATAGTTTCATCAAATGCATGTGCTGATCAGTAGTCAGCTGAATAATACAGAGGGACTACTGTGGATCTTCAGGTCTCCCTCTCTGCAGGTCTCTTCTCTCCAGTACTGTGACCTACAAACTCAAGTTGCCATAGGAGAGGTTTTACTGTTTCTATACTATGTCCTGGAAACTTCCTCAAGCCAGCAATCTGGAACAATCCTAGCGTTTGTTTTCCCATTTCCCATATCTCAAGGATTACTCATTTGTTGCTGGATAGCATGTACTTTTCAAGCATTTGTTTCATATTTTTTTCTGATTATTTCAGGCAAGAAGGTAAATCTGTCTTCTGTTACTTCATCTTGGTCAGAAGTTAAAAATCTGATTTATACTTTCCACAAGCTACAAAATTTACCTGATTTAGATAGTAAAAACAACGATAGCCAAAGATTTTTCTGACCTCCTAACACAGAACATTATACTTCTCACTTTGTGTCATATATACTAGTTTAATGATAGAAATTAAAATACTTTTAATGAGAAGAGAAGCTCTTGCTAACAACCTAAATCTGGAAATTTTTAAATTTGTTTCAGACACATTGGAAAATGATTATAAATTTCATGGCATTTCAACAGTTAGCTATATGCAGAAAATAAATTCAACTTAACATTTTTAAAGGCCCTAATATTCATAAATGCATGGTAAAGTTTTATGAGGGCCACAGAAACTAAACATACCAACTAGCTCTATTGAACAAGGATATCATTTTAAACTATAATAGTGACTAACTTGATATTTTACATTTTATACTTGTGGACAAATAAATCAGCAACTATGTTTAAGAATAATGCTCTACAAAGTAACAAGTGGATCACAAAATTTCTGATGTTTTGATGTTTTAATTGTAATTTGCATCTTTAATGAAATTTGAATTAATAAAGGTTTACTTTGGATGGTGCCTAATTAGTAGCAAAAGTCTAATAATTTTGACTAGTATTCTGAGAAATGTTTATATATATATGATTATTAAATAAATATGATTATAAAATAGGTATTTTTGTGCTAAAGTATTGTGGTTGTTACAAAGTCAAGACTTGTCCATGTTTTAAATGTTGAAATGTTTTATTTCTTTGTCTAGCATTTCATTGTCTAAAGGGGTTAGTGCTTATTTACTTAAGAGCTGATGTGATCTGACTTTTGAATCCAAAGATAGTCACAGGACTTTGTATTTTATATTGACTTTTCACAAAATCTGCATTTTTCTGATGAAGAGAATGTATTGAGATCCTTGAACTTCTCAACATGAGAGAAATGGTTATTTATTCATTGTATACAAGGAAAAAATCCAATACTCTACAGTGCTACTTGTCTCTAGATTGCAGAGCCAAGTAATAACAATCATCTGTAGAATTTTTACCTCTTTAATGATGGATGAACCACACAGTATTCTGAGTTTCAAAAATACTGCAAAGTTATGTCTTCAAGGCCAAAATGATGGTTGAAAAGTGAAAAGTAAATTTCTTTTAAAATATCAATTTAACTCATTTTCAGTGAATTGAGAATATATTTTGTCGTCATATAGGCACTAGCTCATCCATTTTATTTTGAGGAGAAAGAAACCAAAATATTCAATGAGTTTTTTTGAATTCTAATCACCAGCAACTTTCTGAATAAGATACAGGCTACCTATTAGGCATTGTGACACACTTATTTCCTTTGAGTAACTAATTCTTAACAATTTCAACCATAGACGTTTTTTATCTCCTTAGTTAAATTCATTCTTAGGTATATTATTGTTTTTGAGGTTATTGTGAATGGAATTGTTTTTGGGATTTCTTTTTCAGTGGATTCATGGTTGGCATAAAGAAAGCTACTGATTTTTTAGATTAATTTTGTATTCTGCTACTTTGCTGAATTTGGTAAAATTCAGAAGTCTATTGATTGAGTCTTTTGGGTCTTATAAGCAAGGGTCATGAGTATCCTTGTCTTGTTCCTGATTTTAAAGGGAATTCTTTCTTTCAGTTTTCCCCCATTCAATAAAATGTTGGCTTTGGGTTTATTGTATATTGCCTTGATGATATTGAGAAGTTCCTTCTATTCTGATTTTCTGCAGTTTTTTTTTTTTTTAACATGAATGGGTATTGGATTTTGTCAAATGAATTTTTGGCATCTATTGTGATAGTCACATGGTTTTTGTTGTTAGTTGTATTTATATGCTGAAGACATGCATTGATTTACATATGTTAAACCAATTTGAATCCCTAGAATAAAGCCAGCTCTCTCATGGTATACAATTTTCTTTATATGGTATTGAGTGTGTATTGCTGGAATTTTGTTTAGAACTTTGGCATATATGTTCATCAAGTATGTTGGTCAGGAATTTTCTTTTCTTGAAGTCTATATTCATTTTTGGTATTAAGGCAATACTGGCATTTAGAAGGAGTTTGGAAGAATTCTCTCTCTTTCCATTTTGCAGAATAACTTGTATTTAGTTTTGTTCTTCTTTAAAGGTTTTGTAGAATTCAGCTAGGAATCCATCTGAACCTGGGTTTTTCTTTCATGAAAGGCTTATTAGAGTTGTTTTTACCATTTTGCTGGCTACTGGTTGGTTTAGGTTTTCTATATACTCTTGGTTCAATTTATCTAGATTGTGTGTGTATAGAAATCTATTTCTTCTATATTTTCCAGTTTATTGGAGTATAAGTTTTCAAAATAGTTTCCGATTATCCCCTGGATTTCCCCCACTTCTGATTTTAATAATTTGGTTAATGCTTTCTTTTGGTTAATTTGGATAACGGTTTACCAATCTTGTTTATCTTTTCAAAGAACCAGATTTTTGTTTTGTTGATCTTTTATATGTTTTTTTTTGTTTTCTATTTCATTGATTTCTGCTCTGGTAGTCAATATTTCCTGCCTTCTACTGGCTTTGGGATTAGTCTGTTTCTGTTTTTTGAGGGCCTTAGGGTGCATCATTAGATTGTTTATTTGGAGATATTTTGCTTTTCTTATGTGGGCACTCAGTGTTATATGTTTTCCTCTTTAACCTGCCTTCTAAGTGTCCCATAGATTTTGTTATATCATATCTCTATTTTTGTTTAATTCTAGTAATTTTTAATTTCTTCTCTTTTTCTTCTATGATGCAGTCCTCATTCAAGATTGTATTCTTCAATCTCCATCTATTTATGTAATTCCTTTGGCACTTTCTGTTGTTGATTTCTATTTTCATTTAATTATGGTCTGAAAAGATGCAAGGAATTATATTGCATTTTTTGAATTTGCTGGAACTTGCTTTGTGGCCCAGAATATGGGCTATTTTGGAAAAATTTTCATGAGCAGCTGAGAAGAATGTGTATTCAGCTGGTGTTGCTTGGGATTTTCTGCATATGTCCAATAGATCCATTTGGTTTATAGTGTTCTTTAGGTCTGAAGAGTCTTTACTGATCTTTTGTCTGGAATATCCATCTAGTGTGAGAGGTGTGCTCAAGTCTCCCAATATTATTTTATTGGGGTCTATCTGGGACTAATGTCTCAAAATGTTTGTTTTATAAAATGGGTGCACCCAAATTTGGAGCATAAATATTTATTATCAATATATCTTTTTCTTGGATTGTTCCATTTCTTAGTAAGAAATTACCCACTTTGTGTCATATGATAAGTTTTGGCTTTAAGTCTACTTTGCCAGATATGAGAGTTGCTACCCCTGTTTGTTTTCAATCTGAATTTTCATGGAATATCGTTTTCCATCCTTTTGCCTTTAGCCTATGAACATCGTTGGCTGTAAGACAGATTATTTGAAAACATGATATATTTGAATTATGCTATTTAATCCACATTGCTAGTCTATGCTTTTTTAATTGGGGAGTGTAGACCTTTGATTTTCAGTGTTATAATTAAGAGATAATTTTTGTTTTCTGTCATTATGAATTATAGTTTATGTTTAATATAGTGTATTTCTCCTTCTCTAAGTTTCTCATCTGGTGAAATTCACCCCCTCTCTGGTTCTGGTATTTATTTCTTTATATTCTTTATGTTTTATTTGTTTAAATATCTTTTCCTAGTGCCAGCTTTGTAATCATGGATTCTTTTAGTTTCTGCTTATCTTGGAAGGTTTTTATTTCTCTTATAATTTTAAAAGATATGTATGCTTGATATAGCAGTCTCAGTTGGAAGTTGTTTTCTTTCAGTGTTTGCAGTATATCATATCAGTCCCTCATGGCTTTCATGATTTGGGATTACAGGCATGTACCACCATTCCTGGCTGAATGAGCTGTCTTCTAAGAGTGAAACTTTATTGTCCATGTCATCTAGTTTTCCATAGGTGGTTTCTATTGAGGTCTTTATTTCATTTATTGTCTCCTTCATTTCACTTAGATCTTCTTTTTGGTTCTTTTTTAGGGCTTCAATTTCTTGATTGATATATTTTTTATATCCTATACACTTTCTCTGGTTTTATTTCTACTGTCTTTGATCATATTAAAAATCTATATTCTGAATTCTCCTTTATTCATTTTCTGCAGGTTAGTATTGATGAACTCCATTATCGTTGACTTGTTGGAGTTTATTGCTTCTTTGTTAATCTTCATTTTCATGTTTTCAGAATTCTCAGGTTTGTATCTCTGTTGTCTTGGCATCCTTTTCGTCTTTTTGTGGGAGTACTATACCTATTTGTTGTCCCTTCATAATAAGGCCTATCTTGGGGGTATATATTTGCTTCAATGACTCTTTCTCATATAATCAGACTTCTGAGTTAGTCCCTCAGAACATCATTAACAGGATATACTTCTTACTCAGTGCAAGCAAGCAGTTGCTTGTGATTGGCTGCAGGCTTCCATACTCTCCAGGCTCAAACTCAGCAGGGCCAGAGAATATTCTGTTCTGAGTCTGTGGGCAGCTGGTCAAGATTTAATGCCCCAGGGACGCCAATCCTGCCCTACTCACTTATAATACATGAAATTATGTGAACCATTTGATCTCTAGTCTCTCTGGTCATTGGGCCCAAGCTAAGCAGGACCAGAGATTATGATGTTCTAAGCGTGTGGCCTGGTTTGCTGAGCTTTGAAGCCACATGGACATCATCACTGAGATGCTTGTTTCAATCACATGGAGAACTGTGAGCTGCTAGCCTCAGTGATTGCAAGGCACAAACTCTTCTGGCCAAGAGATGTTGTATTCCCAGCCTGTGGTGTAGTCTTGGTCAAATTGCCCCAGAGTTACTACTATTGCTCTGTCAACTGCGATCACATGAAACCCTGTTGGTCTCTGGCCTCCCTGCTTTGGGGACCCAAGTTCCACCAGGGAGAAATTGAACTGTTCTGAGCCTGGGGCTGGGGTGGCTAAGTTATTTAGCCTTGGGGGCATTCCTGTTACCCCGGCAGCTGTGATCATGTGAGGCATTCTATTCATAGGCCTTGGTAATTGTGCCCAGAATCCATTGGGGACAGTTTATAGTCTTCTGAACCTACAATACAGTTAGGTGAATTATTTCATCCAAATTATATCACTCCTGGTGGTGCTGGAGTGATTCCTACAGACTCTGCAGGGATGGGGTCAACTGCCAACCCTGGGTTCCACCAAAGTGTCCCTAGGGACTGTCTGCTCATTCATGATTCTGCTTTGTCCAATTGTAGCTCCCATTCCTACCTCAGCAGGGGTGCTTTGAAAATTCACAGACTCTGTGGATTTGGTTGTTACCATGCAAGTCCCTATAGCCATGCAGACTCCTGCTGGGATAGTTTGTACACTCATGGTTTTACGGAGTTCTGTTGTAGCTACTCAGGACCCTGCAAGGAAGTTCTATAGTTTCTGGGACCCAACCAGTACATCTAAAGCCACAGTTTGCTGGGAAGTTTGGCTGGGTGGTCTGGAGATTCACAATGGTCATAATAATGTGGGTTGTAGCCACTTGGATTCCTTCAGGAAGGATACATCCTTTCTCTGTCCAGAGAAGCTCAGATGTAGCCATAGCAGTTCAATGAGTAGTTTGAGTAGTTTGGTTGGGTGGTCTGGAGAGTCGCAAGAGTGGAGAGAAGAATGTGATCACTTTTTCATGGTGGTTTTCTGCAATCACTGGCTCAACAGGATTTAGCTTCTTCTTTGCTGGAGTTTTTCTCTGAGAACTGCCAGATTTTGACAACTGCCAGCTCCCATGTGGACTCACCAAGATGGCTTCTGCCTTCATCTATTCTGCCACCTTTAATCCCCCCAAATTTAGTGCTGAGAGTCTTGCTATTTGCTGAGGCTGTGCTTTAACCTGAGATCTTCCTTTCTCAGCCTCCAAAGTACTGGAATTACAGACCTGTGCCTCCATGCCTAGCTTGAATAATAGCTTCTTAAAGGTAGCTACCAGGCCTGATGGATTACAAAAATGATATCATCCTGATAATGCTTTTATTCCCACAGTGTTTTAATTCAGTGTTTCAACTTGCATTAACTTTCACTGCATGATGTTTTTCCTTCAGATGAAAGGAGTACAAATGTTACTGTCTAGCTCAGTACCTGGCACAGAGTGATAAGCCAAATAATAGTTGCTGAATGAATAAGTTATCAAAATTAATATTTGACAAGATGAAACTAGTCTTCAGTTTTGATTCAGTGGTACCTCATTTTAGTCATGTTCTTGGGGGAAGGGTCCATATGAGAATAGTAACAAACTTGTCAGCCTATAAGACTTCTGAGGACATTTATTAGAATTCAACATTTAAGATCTTTGAGCTTAACAGCCATCTTTTGCGTCTCTCTTTAAGGCAATATACTGAGATTTCTTTAGCAGCTGAGTCTCACTGATATCCTGGCTAAAATGGGGGCTTTACCATCAGCCTGCCAGGGTTTTCCTTTGGGACTCACCTATTCCTTCTTATGTCACCTTTGGCAAATTACCCCTTTGTTCCTTTTTTTCTTTTCTAAATGGTGTAGAAAATATTCTTTCCTTTATAGAGCTATCATGGGGATTAAGTTAGCTAATAGATATAAAGTACTCTGCAGAGTACCTGGCATATATTAAGTCCAAAAGTAATGGCAGCCCTTGTATTAAAAACATATGCCACCAGAGCATTTGCAATCCTGAAGCACCATTTTAGAGTACAGTTGCTTGTATATAGGTAGTATGGGGGCATTTTTGATAGATTTCTATTATTTTCTCCTTATCTGACTCAGTTTTCATTTTATGTTTGCTCATGGGATGGCCTTCAGCACTATATAACTCTGATACCTGCTGTAAGGGTATGTGTTCCTATTCATGTTTCTATTGTCCAGTCCCTAGGTGCAGGCACAATATTAAAACTCAGTGCTGACTCATCCAAGAAAAGACAGAAGACTCTCTCCAGGTGCAACCGACTCATTCCATTTAAATGACCTTCCAATATAAAGTTGAGTAAGCAGATGGGAACTGGGTTATGTCCAGAATGCTTAAGACCTTGACTTTGTCACATCACCAAATGAAACAAATGTCAAAGCTGACATTTTTTTAAATAATGTAAATGATACTTAGATAATGTCATCACAGTAAATAATGAGGCTTTGTAATTGGTTATAATGCAAAAAGCATTACCAGGCAGTGAACACAAGCATTGCAGCTTGGCAAGTTAAATGTTTTCTAAAATCCTGTTAGAGATCTATAAAAACCATTGCCTTTTCATCCACAATAGAACAGATTTTTAGAATGCTGTTGATTATGTAACAATTTCACTGTCTAAAAATGTAAAATAGTCACATACTCAGTTAATCAAACCATACAATTGATTCTTTATCATACTGTATTCAGAGTGGGAAACACTGGGGCTTCCCACCCTTAAGTAGCAGCCTTGGGTTTTGCAAGCTTAGGGTGAGTTTAATTAAAGTCAAGGGAGAAAACCAATTAAACTCTGAGAAGCACTGGCATCCCTCTTGCACTCTAAAGACAAAAATACCATTTAGAATAAGATGATGCTGTAATCTCAGTATAAATGCCATTGTCTACTTCAGCAGTTCTGGTGGCCCAGGTGTTCTGAGCACTTTGAAGAGCAGCTAGCTTATGAGCCTTCAATTCATACCTTCATTGAATAATTTCCATCTGCTTTAAATCTCCTCTGATAAAAAAGGAACAAGGAAATTGCATAAAAATAAAGAGTGGCTATGATTTAAGTTCTAGAATTCACCTATATTAAAGAGTCTTCAAAGAGCATTTTTATTAGTGCCAATTAATTATACAGAACAATTCCAAAGAGCATTTATTTTCAAATCCCATTTAAGTAGCTTTGGAAAGCAGATGGTTAAGATTTTTCATCACTGCTATATACAAAATTGATGTAAGAAATGGATAAAGGGATACAGCTTCATGCAACGAAGAAGTTCATGTTATATTTATATTTTAGAGACTTTGGATGCAGTGTCATTACAGTTCTTCATCACCATTGTTCAGTGCTGCCCACTGGGAAAATGGTAGAGCACAACAATGTGCTTCTGTACAGCTTGTCAATCTATCACAAAGCCATAGAAAGAAGTGACTAGAAGCATTATTTCAAATGCAGTTCTGGGAAGCCGTTAGAGATGGGAGGTACAAAGAAGCCAATAGTAACAAAAATTGGACCTGATTAAATGTGATTTTATGGTATTTGTTTTCTCATCTTCACCTCAGTTTCTTGCAAGTATTAATTGTAGTATAGGCGTAGAAGAATATGGAGAGTGCATTACAGATAGTCAAGTCTATTGCTATAATTACTGACAAGCAAACCATCTATCTGAGTATTGTAGCAAAACAGTGTAGAACCCTTTGTGTTTTGGTGTGCTGTTCTAGGGACCAGTTGATGTAGTGAGGTCAGTTAATTTCACCTGGTCAAGGTCTTGTGGATGTTCCTTTCATGGTATAGAGCAGACATTTATGTAGAGTGCTTAGGTGAAACATGCATTCCTTAAAATCAAGCACCCTTATTTTAATGATCCTTTAAACTCTTAGGATCATATGTGATAAAATCTTACCAATGGATAAAATGTTCTATGGTTATTGTTTAGAAGTTGTCCTACGTTACGACAATGCTAGCAAACTTTGGTCATAATTTTAATCAATCCTATAATATTTTGGTAATATCTTAAAATTATTTTGCTAGTGACCGGATATCACAATTCAAATATACTTACAAGGTTAGCTGATGACTTATTTATAGTTTCTGGAAAAGAAAACAATTATCAATAGTTCCTAAAATAGACAAGATGGTGTAGAGAAAAGCATAGTAGAGGTGGATTAGGACTACTAGATTATAGTCTGCAAATTGTTGTACCTATTTGAACAGGATCTTAAAGCCTCTGTGTCTCCTTTTTCTGTCTATATAAGTCAGAGGGAAGGGTAAAATAATATATAGACTCAATTTCAGTTGCAAGTATTTTCTCCTAATCAAAGTCACTTTATCATGAGGCTGTAACTGGGATTTTATCAAAATGCCTAAAATTCAACCGAAAAATATCCAGAGAGAAGCCAGGAGTGGGACAATTAAAATTAGTTATATGCTTTTTATATTGCAGTGGGAAAATAATTTGCAAGTTTATCATTATCCTCTTATGTGTTTGTAAACATGATACATCTTGATAGCTATCCCAGTGACTCAGAAGGCATTGCCTGCCTGGCTTTCTACAAGTGACTACCACCCACATCCAATGTGTCACTAAGTCCCAGTGATCCTCCAATTTCCTTGACTATTTTGCTGTTGCCTTTCCCAGCCACATACATCATAGACTGAAAACTGAGCTAAATTCTTAATTACTATCACCAAAATACACATGTATGTGAATGAGCTTGTTTTAACTGCTGGTTCTAAACTCATGCAATCTGGATTCAAGTTGGAGGAAAGGGAGGGGATATCAGTTGGCAGGAACCAACAGAATCACTCAGTACCAATAAATGTACTACACAAGAGTAGTGAGGACAGTAAAGTACACTGGCCCAGGGCTGGTGAGTTGTAGATCTTAAAACATTGCAAATGCATAATCTATGCATATGGCTTCCATGCATATCAAGACAGTTAAGAAATAATTTAGAACACTAACTCTATACTGCTTTCTGACAGTACATAAAAAAAAAACATATTACATCATAAGTCACTGAAAATCATAGCTTAACATAATATAAAACCTACATCACTGGAATGCATTTGATTTTAATAATGTCTTATACAGAGAAAGGCAAGCATATAAACAAGCATAATCAAATGGTCAGGAAAGAGACTTATGGCATCAAAGCCCTGGGTAACAGAAAGTACAAATATTGTTTTTTTTTGTATGCAGGTGTACAAAACCTGATGTTCCATTATAGGCCTTATGATTTAGGTAACTCACTCCATGTTTGTCTATCATAAACTCCATGCAAGACCTCAAAATCTCATTTAAGTTTTTAATTATTTGGTTTATGGACCTAGTTGTAAAGAAATGACTATGTATCATTGTTGATTAAAATAAAGTGCCTAGAGTTTACTAGGTTACTGGATGTATTATCTTTAGTATTTGATCTAAACTAAATATTCATAAGAAAGGAAGAGAGGATTCAACAGAATACATGGATTTAGTTGCTTCCTTCCAGGATTAAAATGAAACCATCCATGGGCATTACTTAGTACCTAGAGTCATGGAATATGCTTTCCAAGATTTTCTTAATGTAATAGAGCAAGCAAAGGCTTTTCTATATTCTTATTAAAACAGAAAGGAAAGAGCATATTGGAAAAAAACCAAAAAACAAAAGCAAAACTATTGGTACAGAAAGCCAGTGTCTTCTATCTAAAATATGTGAGGTGAAGGATAAGGGTTAGAGAAGTATAGCTCCATTCCTACTATACTTCTCTAACCCTTATTGGAGCTAAAATGGTACTTCAAACTCATTTGGGATGCAAATAGACTCAATTCCTATATTCCATATCAAAAAACTGAAAAAAATGGATGTTTGGTGCATCTCAAACTTTAAAACAGCTGGAATTAGGAAAAGAAGAACAAAGATGAAAGTAAACTCAAGACTAGGAAAATAGACAGTTGGAATAATCATGTGTAAGAGAAAGTTGAATTTTGGTTTAAAACAGACTTTTTGTAATTTTCATAATAATTCTTATGAAAGATAGGAAAAGACTCAGAACTAAGTTTTCTCACTGCCAGAAAAATATAATTTAATGTAAAGCAGAAACTAGCACTAAATCTTCTTTTATTTAAAAATCATTCATTTAAAAAATATTTTAGGGGAAGACATCCTATATTGAACTTCCTTCTAGGTACTTTAGATATGGCAGTGAACATATCTTCTTTCTCTGAACCTAGGAAAGAAGACACTAGGAAGTGAGTAATATGTATTAAATAGTATGTTAGAAGGTGATAATTAAACTAGAGAAAAAGAATGCAGTAAGAGATACAGGAATTATGGATTTTAGTTGCAACTATAAATTGAGTGATGTGTTAGTTTTCTGTTACTGTAACAAATATGTATGATAGTCAAATTATAAAAACAAAAAGTTTATTCTCTCTTATGGTTTCAAAGGTTAAACTCTATGATTGACTGGCCCTATTTCCTTGGACCTGTGGTAGGGCAGTATATCATGTTAAGATGCATGGTGAAATGAAGCATTCTACTTTCTGGCCATGGTCCAAAATAAAAAAGAAAGGAAGGGACAGGATCCTAGTATCTTTTCCAAGAGTATTCCCTCAATGATTATAAGATCACTAGGAGGTAGGCTTCACCTATTTTTTTTGTATGACACTAGGGGTTGAACCCAGAGGCATTCTACATCTGAACTACACCTTATTTTTTATTTTAATAAAAGGTCTTATAAGTTGCTGAGGACCATGCTCAATTGCCAAGGCTAGCCTTGAATCTGTAATCCCCCTGTCTGTGTCCTTCAAGTACTGGGATTACAGGTTTGCACCAGCACACCTGGCTTAAGTCTCCAACTGAAGCCTAAACCTTTAACACATGAGCCCTCGGGGACATACCAGATCCAAACTATAGCAGGCAATTTGAGTAGGATTTATTGAAAAGTGACATTTGATCAAAGACTTGAAGGAAGTATGGTAACAAATTTGTAGTTATCCAAGGGGCAGTATTGTATTTTTATGGTCCTAAAGTAGGAACCACTCATTAAGCCTGGTGGGTTTAAGGAGCAGCAGGAGATCAGTGTAGTTGCAGCAGAGTGACTGAGGTGAAGAGTGGAGCAGATAAGGTCAGAGAAGTAAAATGGGAAGAATTTGTATAGGACATTGTAGACCACCATAAAGACTGGTTTTTACACTAATCAAAATGGAGAGCTATCAGAAGGTTTGGGAAAGAGTAGTGTTATATGCTTTTCAAAAGATCACAGTAACATCTATTTAAAAAATAGATTGTAGTAGGGAAAAAAAGAGTAGAAACAGACACATAAGGATAATATTTCAGTTATTCAGGTAAGAAGTGATGATGGTTTGGACCAGGTAAATAGTAGTAGAGATAAGAGGAAGTAGTTAGGATTTGGATATATTATACGGATAGCCTTTGATGAAAGCTTTGATGTAGAATATGAGAAATAAAGAGAAGTCATTAGAAAATGGAGTTTCTGCTTTCTGAGATAGAGAAGACTATTGGAGAGGCAGGTTTGTCATTGAAAGTAAGGGACTTCATTTCAGACACGTTAGGTTATGAAATGACTGTTAGATATCAAGTGGAAATGTCAGCAGGCAGTTATATAGAAATCTGGAGTAGGACTGATGGAAGTATAACATTGAGAGACTAGAGGAGACCATCTAAGGAATGAGCATAGATGCAGAAGGAAAAAAATCCAATATCAAGCCCTGGAGTACTCCAACCTCAGGAGGAATGACAGAAGAAGAATAAATGTATTGGTCAGAGTTCACTAAAGTAACAGAAATGTATATGGAAAGTGGGAATTTATTAAATCAGCTTACAGTCCAAAGAAGTGTAGTCTCAAGTTTCTGACTGCATGGGGAGAGCTGGAGGAACAAGCATCTGGTCGGGTGGTCCAAGAGATGGAATCTCAGAATCAGAGCAGTCACTAATTCAGTCCCAGTTCAAGATGAAAAGGCCAAGAACTCCCTGGAGAAATAATGGTGAAGATACAGTTGAAAGAACTGAAGGTCAATATTTCAGATGAGAGCAGATGTGCTTTCTTTGGGGAGAACCCCAAGTAACCATCACAGTATCTAACAATAGATACTGCAAAGGAGGATAATGTGAGGAAAGTGGTATCCTGAAATCCAAGTGAGGAAAATCTATTAAGTGTGTCAGATGATACTGGTCAGGACTTCTCAGCCTTAACACTGTTGACATTTTTCCTAGAGGATTCTTTGTTTAGTGGTAGAGCTGTCTTATGCATAAAAGATTTAGCAACATCTCTGGATTCTACTATCTAGATACCATTAGGGACTTACTCCTCTCACCCAAAGTTGTGATGACCAAAAATGTTTCCAGACATTGCTAATTGTCATCTAGTAGTATAAAATTACCCCCAGTTGAGAAAAATATGTGGAATAAAGTAAACTGAAGAATGGGAATTGACCACTGAAATAGATGATGTAGAGGTCATTGATAACATTGAAAAGGGAAATTTCAGTGCAACAGTAGGCAATGAATGCTGAAGTAGTGTGGGTTTAAGAGAATAGGAGGAGAGGAATTGGATACAGCATGTATTAACAACTCTTTAAGGAGTCTTACTGAAAATGATAGCAAATAAATGAGCATTAGTTAGTTGAAGAGATAAAAACTGAAGTGCATTGTGTTTTTTAGGAGGGGAGAAATAATAGTTTGCTTGTATGTTGATGGAATGTTATAAACAAGAGGAAACAATGATGTAGAAGAAACTGTTGGAAGGATGCCCTTGGGTGGTGCAGAGAGCATGCAATCTGGTATACCAGAGAAGGACTGGACTTTAGATAGCAACAGCTATATTTAATCTGTGGAAGCAAGTATGGAGATAATTTGGTTACAGCTACTAGTAAAGGGATATATCCAGTTGTGGCAGGACCTGTGAAAATTCTTTTCTGATTGTTTCACTTCTCAATGATGAAGAAGCAAAGTTATTGGCTCTCGTGAGGATGGGTATTGAAGTGTTGGGTATTTGAAGAGTAAGAAAAAATATAAAATATTTATCTATGAGAGTGAGACTAATAAGTTGAGAAGTTTATTATGATTGCCAGGCATCACGGTCATGACATTCATGATCATGAATTTAAAGTGAGTTATTTAGTGTGATAGGATATGCTTCTTCAGCTGCAAAGGTGAAGACACAAAATAGGCAAAATATTACTGTGTTACTCATCCCAGGCTGCCATAACAAAATACCACACACCAGGTAGCTTAAATAGCAGAAATGTATTACCTCACAATTGTGGGGTTTGGAAGTTTCAGATCAAGGTTTGGCAGAGTTTGGTTTCTGATGAGGGTTTTTTTCCTAGCTTGAAGATGGCCATTTTTTCCTCACATGGATTTTCCCTCTTAGTGAGATCTAGCTCTCCTTCTATTCTTATAAGGGCCCATACCTATCAGATTATGACCTTACTTAAGCCCAAATACTTTGCTAATAGACCTTTTCCAAATACAACCACTTTTGTGTTAGGGATTCAACACATGAATTTGTGGAGGGACATGATTCAGATAATAACAGTTGGATATAGGTTGAGTTCTATTTTTGCCAAAAGAGGGTAAGGGCTTTAAAAGGGGCAGGAGTAATACTCTCTAGACAGGTCAGTGGTTATATTGATTGATTATGGATTTAAAATAGGTTACTAGAGAGATAAATTCAAGAAATGGGGAACAAAAATATATATTAGGATCAAAGTTTCAGGACACTCAGTTCAAATATTATTGAAATTAAGGTACTTTACAGTATGCAATTAAAAGAAACCAGAAAGTACTAGTTCCAAATAGGACATTGAAACTGATATTCTGATGGCTCCATTTATAGAAGATACTGTGTAGTTTTGATAAATGCTATATTTTCTTTGTTGGTGCATTGTAATTGTACATCTTAGTGAGGTTCAGAATCATACAAATGAACATGCACACAGGACTTGGTATGATTCCCTTCAGGTCCCATTCCATTACTGACTCCTCCCCGTACATAGCCGATTTGTAGTGATGCTTTCATATATGGACACATTATAATTGGAACTGATCATTTTAGGAGTTTTCCCTTTCCCCTCCCCACCTCCCTTCCCTTGTCCCCTTCTCCTAGTCTACCGGTTTCCTCAATTATATGCAGACCACTTTTGTTTTCTCTTTTCTCTCTAGCTTTCAGATATAAGACTAAACATACGACCCTTGACTTTCTGAGAATGGCTGATCTCACTTTGCATAATATGCTCAAGTTTCATCTATTTTCCTGCAAATGATATAATTTCATTGTTCTTTATGGCTGAGTAAAATTCCATTGTGTATATATACCACTTTTTCATTATCCATTTATTTTCTTTAAATGAATAAGTTTAAGTGACAAGATTTATTCAGCAAGTTGGCCATCCTGCCATTGTATCCCCTTCTCTTCAGTATGGTTTGAAAGTGCAGCTCAATTGTTAGACTTTAATTGTCTATTCAGTCCATTCACAAATATCCTCACTGTTAAAAGATGTTAAAGGTGTTATAGCTGTCAAAGAATCTTCATGGACCTGAAGAAAATTTCTTATGAAGTTGAATGCAAATGTACTGTCATTCATAGTAGTCATATAAAAATACCAAGACTCTTCACTTTCAGTCCCTTAATGTAGCATTGGACTGTCATGCTGTAACACTGAAATACACCAATTTATTTAAAAATACTTTGGTTAAGAAAAGAGAGAGAAACTGAAATTCTGAGGACATGGCTATTAGGACAGTGACAAGCTCTGGATTATGATCTCTGGATTATGATACTATAATGTGTTGCTCCAAATTTCCATTAAGGTCCAGGACATTCATTTTACCTAGCTTCTGAAAGTATTGTCTGTTGAAATCTCAAACAACTGAGTCTTTTCCTGGAAATTTACCTTTGTTAAAGACAGCTGTCTTGGCCAAGAGTCAAATTGGATGAAGATTAGATGAAACATTTGTTTCTACTGAACTGTAGTTATTCTTATTTCTCTACCTAATATGACATCTTTTATACATTCATAGGTATTCTTTCAGAGAGCAATCTTCAACAAATGTCCTGCATACAAATATCCATTTGAGTGCCTGTTGCACAGAGAACTGGATGCAGGATAGGTGATGCAAGGCAATCTTTGAGAAAGTGGAATGTAAAAAGGGATACTGGAGCTGGATCAGTCATCAACTTGTTGGAAATGAGAACACTCTCTGGTGGTAAGTGTAATTTTTGATGTTATAGAAATGCAATTAAAGTTCTCAGCATGGATGGGAATGTGCTGATACCAGCTATATCTCAGGATTTTGAGAGGTTTAGGACAAGTAGTAATGATAAGCAGTGGTAAGGACAATGGGCAATAGATGTCTGTGGTTGAGTATGATGGGTGCACTGGAGAAACAATGAAAGGCTGTGGATGATTAATCACCAACTTAAGGTGAAGTATGGAAGTCAAAGACCTTGGAAGCATTTAAACAGACTTTCATTTTCTGCATCCAGAGAATCAGACCAAGGACATAATTATAAGGGCAGTACAGGTCTAGGGAAGGACTATTTTTGTATCACTAAGTTTATGATACCAAGGTAAAGGCCATGGTTGACATGGAGAAACCTGAGATCTGGCTGATAGCTTTGATTTATACAACATGAATGAACCTCATAAATGTTACCCTAAATGGAATAAAACACAAAAGACCACAGATTTTATGGTCCCTATCCATAGGGATAGGTGGTGATAGCTAAAGTGTATGGGATTTCTTTTTAATTGATAACAATATTTGAAAACAGACTGATGCTTGCAAATATCTGTGAATGTACAAATACTAAACTTAGTAGATTTAGTGGGTGAATTATGTGTTATGTGAATTATATCTCAATAAAGTTTTTAAAAATCTTGAAAGCCATTAATATCTTGAACCCTCTGACCTTGCAGAAGTGATCTACTTACTGTTTAGAGCTAGTATTCCCACACTGATTGACAATAATAGAGAAACCTCTTTTGTGAGAAAACCTGTGCCTCCACATATTCCAGCCTCAGCTCCACTTCTGGTCACCAAATGAATACTTATATCCTGGTGGGAGAGTGTCGGTTATAGTAATTCAGGAAAAAGACTAAGACAAAAATCTAAAGAATCTAGCCAATATGTACCAGCAGGATCTGGAACAGTATGTGTAGAACTGTATTCTTAGCAATGAATTAAGGGAGGAGAGTTTGAAGTATATAAAATACCTAAGTGAGGGTTTATCAACATGGATGCATTCTCTTGTAATAAATATTTTAAACACTATGCCAATGCCCTGGATAATAGTGCTAATTTCATGATGGGATGCCACTTGAATGTTTGGATATAGTGATTGCCCAAAGTTTACTGAAGTAAAAATTTTAGCACTTCCATGAAAAACAATGGCAAAAGGGATCAAAATGCTTTATAAAGTGGACATGCTACGGTAGATATGTTATGCATGACCGAAAAATGCAACAGTGTTTATAGTACTCCTATAAGGTCTGGGTGACCTCTTATTTACAAAATTATAACGAAAGTGTTGATGAGACAGCTACTATCATTTTGGGGGAAGTACAGTTGTAGCCAACCTTTGCAAGAAAGAGATAATGGTAAAAGATACTCTTATAGAACTGCGTCACCTGCAAACAAGGGGCAATTATGGGATTCTGAAAAAATAGAGGCAAGTTGTTTTGTTTACCTATGTGAAGCTAGGTGGGCACAATTATAACAAGACCTATGGTTGGAGTCATAGCTTGGAGACCTGATATAGAAAGCTCTAAAAAGATGGTTAATGGAGCATTGTATTCCTAGGGGTTAAAGAGATGGACACCCAACAATGAGAATAGCAGTTGATTCTCACTGTCATTGTCTTAAATTGGGCTCCTTAGAAGCAGAACCAGAATTCTTGTCCTAGTACCTCAGTGAGGGAAAAGTGGTCTCTAGGGAGACAAGGGAATAAGGCTAGGGCAGGGAAAGTTGCTGAGAAAAAAATACAGTTTCAGATGGGCCCTATCTTCTTCTTTTTAAAATGTTTTATTGGTACATAATAATTCTAAAAATTAGTGGGATTCATTGTGAAATATTTGTACATGAACATAACATTATTTTGTCAATTTCATTTCCCTGTATCTTCCCGTGTCCTCCCTCCGTCCCTCTCCCTGATCCTCTTCTTCTCCCCTACTTGTCTCTCTTTGATTTTCAGAATGTCCCTTTTTCCTTTTTTTCTCTCTAGCTTTCACATATTAGAGAAAATATATGAACCTTGACTTTCTGACTCTCTGAGTATGGCTTATTTTGCTTGACACGATGCTCTTTAGGCTGATCCTTTTTCTTACAGATGACATAATGTTGTTCTTCTTGATGGCTAAGAAAGATTCTATTGTGTGTATATACCACATTTCCTTTATCCATTCATCTGTCAATGGGCACCTAGACTGGTTTTATAACTTGGTTACTGTGAATTATGCTGCTATAAATACAGTTATGCATGTGTCATTAGCTTTGGAACTTTAATTATTTTGTATAAATACCAAGGAGTTTTTACAGCTGGGTCATGTGGAGGGTCCATTCCTAACCTTTTGAGAAATTTCCATGCTGATTTCTAACTTTATCTTGATCTCACAGAAAGCTCTAAAGGACGAACTGAGGAATTTGATAAAACAGGTTTGTAAGAGCAAATTGTGCACGTTTTTCCCCAACTATGCACTTAGAAGTGACAGATTGGTAATTTAGACCTTTGACATTCAATTGGTAATTTAGATATTTTGGTAATTTAGACCTTTGACATTCAGTGGTATAATTGAGAGATTATTTTTGTTTCCTATCATTTTGAGTTATTATTTCTCTTTGATATAGTGTTGATTTTCTTTTGCTCGGTTGTTCCTCTGGTGGAATTCACACCTTCTGTGGTTCTAGTGTTTTTTTTTCTTTGTGTTTTATTTGTTTAAATATCTTTTCTAGTGCTGGCTCATTAGTCATGAATTATTTTAGTTTCAGCTTGTCTTGGAAGGTTTATATTTATCCATCAACTTTGAGTGATATCATTGCTGGCTACATCCATCTTGGTTTGAAGTTGTTTTTTTTTTTTTCAGTGTTTGGAGTATATAGCACTAATCCTTCCTAGCTTTCATGATTTGGGTTGAGAAATCTGGAGTGATTCTTATTGTTTTGCCCCTGAATATCACCTATTGTTTTGTTTGCAACACTTTTAAAATTTTCTCCTTGACCTGTATGTTAGTCATTCTTTTCTTTACTTCATTTTGCTTACTATGTGGCATGCAGAAATTCTTCTTTGTTCCTCTTATTGGGGTACTGAATGTCTCCTGTATGGAATTTTTATTTTGTTTTTCATGTTTGGAAAATTCTCTGTTATTATTTCACTAAAGAGGTTACTAATGTCCTTGGTTTTTTATTCTAGATCTTTTCCAATATCTATTACCCATAAATTAGGTCGCTTAATATTAGCCTATATTTCTTGACTATTCTAATCATATTCTATTTTATTCCCTATTTTGCTGACTGTGTGATCAATTTTGAATGTGCTGTCTTCTAAGAGTGAGGCTACTTTCCATGCAGTCTATTCTGCCACAGGTGGTTTTTATTGAGGCTTTTATTTCATTTATTGTCTCCTTTTTTCTCAGGGCCTCTTTTTGGTTCTTATTTAGGGCCTCAATCCATTGATGTGTTTTTTCATATCCTGTATACTTTGCCTGATTTCATTTCTTAGGCCTTTGATCATATCCAAAATCAAAATTTTGAATTCTCCTTTTGGCATTTACTGTAGCTCAGTATCGGCTATCTCCATTGTTATTGAGTTGTTTCCTTATTGGTCTTCATTCTCATGTTTTCACGTTTGTATGTCTGTTGTCTTGTCAGTCCCTTCCTCTTTGTGTGGGAGTCCTTTCTCTCTTTGTTATACTTTTACAGTAAGGTCTATGATGGGATTATATGTTTTTCTTAATGAATCTTTCTCAAATAATCAGGCTTTTGATTTAGTCCTCCCAACCCTCTTCAACAGGATATAGTTTTTATTGCAAGTGCAAGAAATCAGCTATCTTTGATTGACTGAAGGCCTCCATGCTCTCTAGGCCCAAACTAAGTAGAGTTAGAGACTAATGTTCCATTCAGAGACTGTGGCAGACTTTCTGAGATTTAATGCCCTAGGGACACCAGTACTGCTCTGCTGGTTGTGACCACTGAAACCATGCAGACCATTGGTCTCTGGCAACTGTAATCACTGGGCACAAGATCTTCTGGTTGTGATCACCTGGACATCTGTCAACTACTGGCATCAATGATCACTAGGCACAAACTCTGCTGGACAAGATGGTGTTGCATTCCCAGCCTCAGGTGTGGCTGTCAGAGTCAAATTGCCCCAGAGATACTGCTGCTGCTCTGATGCTGTGGTCACATGAAATCCTGCTGGCTTCTGGTCTCCCTGCTTTTGAGGCCCAAGTTCTGCCAGGGAAAGATTGTATTGTTCTGAGCCACAGGTTTGAGTGACTGAGTTATTTAGCCCCAGGTATACTGCTGCTGCTGTAGGCAGCTGTGATCACATGAAACATTACTGTCCCCTTGCCTTGGTGCTTGTGGTGCTCAGACAGAACCAGACCAAAGTTTATAGCCTTTCCAGCCTGCAGCATGAGATAATTCACCCCAAACACACCACTGCTGGTGGTCTTATGGTTATTGCTGGAGATCCCGCAGAGATGCAGCCAACTACCAACTCTAGGTCCCACCAGAGTTTTCCTAGGGACTGTCTGGTAATTAATATCTCTGCGGTGTCTGCCTATATCCCCTATAACTACAGGAATGGTTTTAAAGTCATAGACCCCACAGGTTTGTTTCTGGCCCCACGAGTCCCTGTAGCTGTTCAGGCTTCTGCTGGGATGGCTTTCAAACTCATAGTCTTGATGAGCTCTTCTGTCATCACCTGTGTCTCTATAGATAGGATTTGTGGTTTTTCAATCCCAACAGGTTCAGCTGCAGTCACAGTTCACTGTGGGATTTGGTTGGGTGGTCTGTACATTCAGTGAACTTGATGAGAGGGGTTGTATCCACTCAGTTCCCTGCAGGAAATGTCATGTCTGCTGTCTCTCAGCTCAGATGAGTTTAGCTGTAGCCACAAGAGTTCACTGGGTAGTTTTGTTGGGGACTTGTAGACTTGAGGTAATCAAGCATGGAGAAAACAATGTGATTGCTTTTAGCATTGGTTGTTTGCAATCACTGGCTGGACAGGATTTAGCTTCTTGTTTACTGAAATTCATCTCTGAGAACCACCTGATCCTGGTAGTTGCCAGTTCCAGCTCCAGCAGGGGCTCACCAAGATGGTGCTCACCTCTGCATGCCACTCATGAGATGATATATGTAGAGCTCTTTGCAGTCCTCTGCTCTCTGTTCTGCCTCCAATTCCACCATGCTTTGACCATCTTCTTCTGTTGACTTCTATATTTTTCTCTTGCCAAGATACAGTCTTCTTTCTGGTTGAGTTCTGAGTCTCAGAGTAACTGAAATGAGCTGTCTCCCTCTATTCTACCCTCTTTAATATCCCATGAATAAACAATTTTAAGTAATTAATTTGCCATCAGATTTAAAATGCAACATAGTTTTATGTGCTATATTAAAATAGAAATTGTCAGCTGGGTGTGGTGGCACATGCTTGAAATCCCAGTACTTAGGAGGCTGAGACCAGAGGATCCAGGTTTGCAGCCAGCCTCAGTTACTTAGTGAGGCCCTCCACGACTTAGTGAGACCCTGTTTCAAAATAAAGAATAAAAAATGGGACTGGGGGTATATCTCAGAGGTAGAATGCCTCTGAGTTCAATCCTCAGTTAAAAATAAAAGAAAAAGAAAAAGAAATTGTCATTCACAAAACTACTTAACTGTTGCCTGGGTTCTGTTTTAGTATGATACCTTTCTTTCATTTTTCTGCTTTTATAGAAGTTATATGGATAAATTTGATTTTGTTAATTCTTTGAGCTTCTAAGCTGAAAAGAGAAAAATATTAAATATTTTTATTGCTGCTCTAATGGATTCAAAAAACAAAAGAAATAAATCAAACAAAAGAAATAAACAAAAGAAATAAATCAAACAAATCCTCACAAATACCACCAGCTACCTAACATGGAGAACGAGAAGATATTGTTTCTTTTGCTGCTGAGACATACTTCACTCCTTTTTTTTTTAATTACTCGTTTTGCTTTTTAGTTGATGCTTGAGAAATGATGTAGAGGATATTGAAAGATATTTTACAACATTAATTAAACAATATCCTTTTGTAAATATCTTGATGATAAAGATTAGTTTTTCACTTTATTAATTCAGAATTGTCATCACTTCTATCAAATGACAAAAGAATAACATCCCATTTGGCAATTAAGAAACTCAGCACAGGGTAAATGCGCAATAAATACTTGTTGGAAATGTGAAGAGAAGATGAATGAAGAGAATTGGCGTAGGGCTTTATTTGCTTGTAGAAAAGAAGGGTGTTTCCAGCTTATGTAGTGTTACTGATCTCAAATGTGAATAAAATCTAGTGATGGTAATAGTTGAAATAGCAGCACAATTAGAGAATATCCTTAGACTGAATCCAGTTGTTGAAAGCTTTTTTCTATGAAAACATGCCATTTGTGTCATTTTCAGTTTTCACTTGATTTTTATTTTTGTCCTTTAAAAATCTTTTTAACTGTTGCTAATTATTTAAGGAATGAGACAGGACTTGTGATTGTTTCTGCAGCATTGGCAATATTAATTTTTCCTGCCAGAAAAGCTGTCCAAATATCTTTTGTGTAATAAATGGTGATTACTTATTAATAAAGTGTAGAATTTTTCCTTTATGTGTTCTTTTGATGATCTATTTCAGTTAAAATGGTGCTATTAGCCAGCAGAGGTGTATGCTTCTGCAGCAGCCTAAAAGGAGCTAGTTAGATCTTCCTGTCATTGTGTAGCATAGCACAATGCCTATAGAGTCATGCAGACCTATGCTCCAAACAACCCTGCCACATCCCAGTAAATGCTTTTGACCCAATGCCCTTTCCAGGCTTTATTTTCCTCATCCATAAAATGGTAACATGAGTACCCTCCTTAAATAATTACTCTAATAAGCATTAAGCACTAATCACAGTATCTGGATTGTACTAAGAACTTAAAATTATAGTATCTATTTTATTGGCATGTGATTCAGCTTTAGTTTTTTCAATGGAAATATACTTCTACAACCATTTCTTTACATTTTTATATTCAGTTATGGGATGTTATGCTATTATTTTAAAATAGAGTTAATTTGTTTCATTTTAACAGCAATCATGATATATGTAAAATGAGCCAGGTACTTGGATTGCAGCAAGGAAATTATACATGAACTATGAAAATTATACAAAATGATAATTTAGTGAATTATTAAATTAAAGCTTTATTTATATAGTACTTATTTGAACTTAATTACTGTATACATTTATATATACCTATTCATATTTATTTAGAAAATTAGTAAAGTCCCAAAAGTGTAAAGATGAAAATGTGAAACATTTCTAATCCTACTCATATGTATATGTTATATATACACAAACATATATACATATGTATACACATGTAATATATGTAATATTTTGACATATATTTTTATAATCATTTCCACTTTACATATATTTTGTTAATTGTGAGTATACTCATTTGTAAACTGTTATTTTCATCTAAAGTATATAATGAATAGCTTCCCTTGATATAAACTAAAATAATACAACATGATTTTTCCATCCTACATAATACTAGAGCAGCATAAACCTGTTTACTAAGTTAGAAAGCCAGTAGTCACATAAGTTTTCTACATTTCCTCTTTCTGACATATCAAGTCAGTATCTAAGCCCTGGGTCTATTTGTTGAATATCTGGTTGATCTCTGTCTCGGTCAACATTCTCACTGGGAGAATCCAAGAAAACTGACCACACAACTTAGAGGAAGGAAGATTTATTTGCTCATGGTTTCTTGAAGATCTTGGAGTTTCAGTCTATGGCAGGCTGGGTTATATCTGTGGAGCTCAGGGCATGACGGTGGGAAGCAGAGAGAGGGAGAAAGTAAGGGCTCTTCTCTAACATCATGGAGATCAGAAGCAGAAAGAGCAAGAAATGGAAATTCGAAGATAAAACCCAAATCCCTGAGGTTAAGCCTTCAGAGACCCACCTTCTGCAGCCACATGTAGGTTCATGCCAAGCACACCCATTGCAATGAATTTATACACTGGTGAGATTACTACCATTAGGACTTAATGATATCAATTATGAACATTAGTACATAAGCTGTTTAGGGGACATCCTATAACCATAACATTATTCTTTCCTCTGTATCTCCACCGCCATTAACCTAGGTTAGGCCATCAATATTCTTGCCCAGTATAGGGCACAGCTGTCCTATCTGTTCTCCCTGGCTGCAATTTTACCCTCTTGAATCTATTATCTTTTTTGGTAGTTAAAGTCATATTGTTTAACTAGACATTTTATTATCTTCATCATTCTTAGAATAAATCTATAGCTCTTTTGTAGAACTTATAAGAGCATTCTTATTTCCTGGGCTGCATCTCTTGACTGAATCTATTGGCACTCCACTTAACAGTCATGCTGAACTTTCTTTCCATCCTCTAGAGTATCAGATATTGTCTCACCATAAGGACTTCACTCATGAATTTCTCTTCCTCTGCTTGTAGTACCTTCTACCTACTTTCTGCCCAACTTTCTCTTATCTGTTGTTCACATCTTCATTTCAAATTACTTCTTCTGGAAACCTTTCCTTGACCCTCAGTACCATCAGAGTCTAGGTTATGCACTGCTCTTTTATTTATTTA
>PVLC010011168.1:29820-48105 GCA_004027655.1 Graphiurus murinus
TACTGGGGATTGAACTCAGGGGCATTCTACCTCCGAGCTACACCCCCAGCCCTATTTTTTATTCTTTATTTTGAAACCGAGTCTCACTAAGTTGCGGAGTGCCTCACTAGGTAGCTGAGGCTGGCCGCGAACCCGGATCCTCCGGTCTCAGCCTCCCGAATGCTGGGATTACAAGCGTGCGCCACCACGCCCGGCCACTGCTCTTTTATTGCTCTTATTTCTTCATTATCACTTATTACACTCGACTATAATTATATGTTTACTCATTTTTCTTTCCCATTATAACTTCTGTGATGACGTAAATTGCATCTCTTTTGATAACTCTTATATCCCCAATATCCCAGCATAGCCCCACACACAATGTAGATACATAATATAGATAGTAGCTTAATGAATAAAATTTTCCCAATTTAAATTTTTGCACTATTGATGATTGAACATATGTCTTCATGCATGCTAAGCAAGTGCTCTACTACTGAGCTATACCCCCAGATCCCAATTTAATATTTTTATGATTATTTTAGGCAAGTAAAGAAAATTAGCATTATAAAGATGAATTTTGCAAGTATTTTTATCACTTGGTATTAAAACATCCAGTTTTTAGATAACAAGGATTAGAACCAGATTCACACAGGCTCTATTATATAACTGTAGTAATGTCATAGTTAGATACTTTGTGATCTTGCACGCAAAAAATATTTGGGGGGGGACATTAATTTCCTCATATGAAAACAATGGTCACTGAATTGGATGATTTCTAATGTTCTACCTGATCTATGAGTATATGAAATCACAAGTATGTTGGTACTCCTTGAAAACATTTATGACAATTAAAAGCAACACTGAGAATTTTGCAATGGTACAATGCAATTTTTTACTGAGGATGACAGGGGTTTAATTATTCTGATAAGCTAAGAGTTCTTTATTTAAAAATTCTCCTAAGAGCCAAACTTGATGGTATATAGAATAATAAAAGGAGCCTAATCAGGTGATACTATAAGTCAGATTTCTGCACTATAAACCACAGGTGCTGAGAAGCAATTTTAATAAAGAGAATGTAGGAGGACACAACTTTAGCAGCCGTGGAGCTAAATAATGCAAAGATAGCTAAACTGGGGAGTGATAAATGATGTCAAAGTGGTAAAAATCAAGAGACCAGGTATTGCTACACAGCTGAGGCTTCTGCTTAAAAATGGCTGGCTGCATCCTAAAGCTGTTGAGGCATAGGAAGCATAAAACTTTCCTCATTCAGGCAATATATCACCTGCCCAAACCTCCTCCTCATCAGTCAAGCTTGTTGGCCTTTGACTCCACACAATCTTTGTGACACTGTTATCAATGATACTTCAGAAACATCTGCTCCAGAGCTGTCCATTACTGCCATGGCAGACAGCAAATCTAATGACACCAAAAAAGAATGACAGGAGACCCATTAATGTGTAGTGGTGGTATGAAACAGCACAATAACCACGATCCGGTCTAGACACGTATATCAGCATTTCAGTGTCTAGCTAACTTACTACTGCACATTTGGAAAGACTTCAGTGTTTGTGATGTCATTGACAAGAAGTCAATGAATGACTTAACTATCACCTTATACTAATTGTATGACACAACCTGGAAGTGAAAGTAAGATTAAGTTGAAGATGATGATGGGGCATTGGCGGTACAATTTTTTTTATATTTGTACAGCATATTTAGAATAGCAGTTTATATTTAGTTCTATTTATCCCTGTATTCATTTACTCATTCATTCATTTATTGACTCATTTGCTCCTTCATTTATTTGATGAATATTTGAGTTCTTACTTTTCTTAGTCTGAGGGTATGCCAATGAATAAAACAGAAAAAAAATCTTCCTTCATGGGGTTTATAATCTAATGGTGGTAGAAAAATGAAAACAAACAAATAAGATGTATCATGATAAGTAGTATGAAGAAAGGCAAATCAAGAAGCAGGACTTGGGACTGGGAGAAGAGTGTGCAATTCAAAGAGGGAGGCCAAAGAAGACTTCCCTAATAAGTTGGCACTTGAGCAGAGGAGAGGAGAGCTATGGAGAAGAGATGAGGGGAAGGACTTGTGAGGCAGGAGCAATAGGAATGCAAGGCAGGTGTAAGCCTTCAGTTTAGACCAAGCACATCTCAGTCAGTGACACCCCAGTCAGTGAGACTGTGTCACAGTAAGAGGAAAAATGAAACACGAATGCTAACTATCATACATTTTTGTTTTCATTTTCTACCTGGACATTTTTGTGCTAATTCCTAAAGTAAGATTCTTAAAGTTCCATCTTCCAGATGCTTGCCGGCAAAGGCAAAGGTTCCAGATTGCTGTTAGAGATGAACTCTCCTGAAGAGAAGAGTTACTGAATAGAGATGCAAGTTAAGTTCAATGGGGAGCTTCTGGGCGAGCAAGTTTATTTCGTTTGGAGAAAGCACATTAGCAAATGGAGAGTTCTCCAAGTTTCTCTCTTGTCTCTTTTTCCTTGCTTCTGTTGAAGAGATTTGAATCAATCAGAATAGTGGGAACTGATAGCAGTAACAAGCCGATGCAGAATGTCTATGATAGGGAGAATTCATTTGGCTGCCAACCTTTTTTTTAAGGAAGGAGCAGTGTTTTGGTTTCACAGAACCAAGAGAACTCTGGAACAGACCTTAGATGTACAAGATTGGGGAGTGGGAGGTAAATGGTACAAAGGCAGTCTAATTCAGAAGGATAATTCCTCCTTCCATAAACGGAAAGCATTCCTTGCTCAAATATATTAGTCATTGTTGGAGTATTCATTTCTGCTTCTCAGTTTCTTTGGGTTTTCATCTTCAGATAAAGTAAATAACTTTGATAATACTTACCTATCCTTTTCTTAATTAGGAATGAACCTATTAACAGAGTACATAAAAAGAATCATCTTAAGGGAGAACAACAAAAATGCCAGTCATTTAAAGCTATACTGACAAAATTTGTTTATTTTCCATCTAAGCGTTTTAAGGTTAAGATTGTCTATTTAATGTTCACTTTTCATTATGAAAAATATTATTAGAAATGAGAACCATTTGGGAAACCAAAACTTGATGCTACCTCATATTAAATGATGTTCTCAGTCCTCCAGAATCTCTGCAACCCTCTGTCCCCATTCCCTTCAATTTCTCGTAATGCCACTTCTTGAAAATGTAAAAACATAACACCAAGTGCTCATTTTTTCTTGAAAATATATCTTCCTCATTTTAACTGCAAATCGCTTTTTGAAGGCCTGGAGGATGCTGCATCAGCAATCAAAGAATCAAGCGTGTTAGAAAAACATTTTGTGAAGTACAGAACCAAGTAAAGTGAACACTCAGCAAGCACATTCTTGCCTTTGTGTGTCACAGTTTGCCAGCTTGTTATGCACAAATGTGATTCATGTGACTTTTCCACAGTCTGTGTATGTTTGTAGCAGTACTGCTGGCATTATGAGATAGGCTGTGCTCCCTATTTTAGACACCAGAAAGAACTAACACATTTGCCTTTGAGAATGCATGAAAAAGCTATGTATTCTAGTCAACATCTGTAAAATTTGTTTTGTTCAACAGTGGATTTTATTCTATTTGATGATTATGGGCTCACTATTCATTAGTTTCAAAACTATGCATCCATGCATGAGATATTTCTATCCATTTTTAATTCATTTTCTTTATAGGATGAGAATGTTAAAGTGGTTTGACTGTGGGCAAAGTTTTAGAACTTGTGGTCATATCAAAATTTTTATTTGCACAGCTGTTGAAGGAGAAAAATGAGAAAAGAAAAAATATAGGCAAGTTAGTAGTAGATAAGGAGATAGGGAAATATTTACTCTCCTGCTGTTTAGTTTCTGTCCTTTTCATCTTTAGGCAATTGGTTCTTATGTATGACTTGATAATTCAAGAATGTTGGATAAGTAGGAATGTTGTGAGCATATACTTGTGACAGTCTTTGAAAAGCCACTGGTAAAAAAATAGATTAAAAACAATTTTGTGGAGACAGTAACATAATACTGATTAAGTGGTGACAAAAGTTCTTGCTTGCACAATTTAATTGGAAATTAGATCCATTTAATATAGACTGCTCTGAAAAATCACAGTAAATATTAGACTCATATATAAAACATGCCTTCAGCATGTTCACTTACATCTTTCACAAACCAGTCAAATTCAGTATGGACAAAATTGAACACATCAATACTTTCCACAAAATTTGTCCTCCTTCAATGGCATATGTAATATATATTCAATTATATAAGCAAGAAACCTGAGAGTTATCCTTTACTCCTTTCTTGGCCCTAATACCCCACAGCTAATTAATCATACAAGTCCCATGAATTTTACATTTATATATCTCTCAAATATGTCTGCTTATACATATTTAACTGCCACATTCCTCGACTTCACTGCCAGGATTCCTTATCTAAACTGTTCAAATATTCTTATAACTAGTTATCTCTTTTAATGATGATATTTTTAAAATACATTTTTTCCTACTCTCTTTCTTAGAAAACTATAATTGCTTCCCATTGCTCTTAAGATGATGCATAAAAACCTTTAACCTGGTCCTTCTGAACCTGTTTCACATATCTCTCAATTTACTTTCTGAATTTCGGACACACAGACCTTTCAGTTCTTACAGTGAACTCTCTCCCTCTCCACCTCAGGGTCTTCTTACATGTTATTCCCTCTTCTTGGAATTCTATCTCAATTTATTTCTTTCAAATTCTAGTCTAGAGCAGACCCCCCCCCCCACCCCATTATATTCTCTCTAAATACCTTGCAATTCTCTGGAGTATTAATTAAACTTATAATTGATCAATTTGAGTAGGAGTTTTTTATTATTTGTTTGTTTTTGTGGTATCAGGGGCTGGAACCAGGAGCATTCTGCCTCTGAGCTATACTCCCAGTCTTATTTTATTTACTTTTTTTACTTTGAAACAGGGTCTTACTAAGTTGTGGAAGGCCTTGCTAACTTTCTGAGGCTGGCCACAAACCTGCTAACCTTTTGTCTCAGTCACCCATGTACTGGGATTAAAGGTGTTTACCACCATGCCTCGCTAGGAAGTTTTTTTGTTGTTTTTTTTTTTATTATCTTTTTCATGAGAATCTAGGTTCCAGAAAGGCAAGTACCATTTCACATTTTAATGCTGTCATATCACGAAATGCCAATAAGATCATGTACATAGTAAATTACTTAATATATACAGAAGCTCAACTTATGTCCCTATAAAGCAATCATAATTTGAAAATACCCTTGGTTGAAAATGCATTTAATACACCTAACATACTGAACATCATAGTTTAACTTAGGCTATCATAAAAGAACAGTTCCATTAGCTTATACTTGTGCAAAACCATCTAATGGAAAGCCTATTTTATAATAGTGTTGAAAATCTTGTAATTTATAGAGAAGTATACTGAAAAAGAGAAACAGAATGGTTGTATGGGTATATTTTCTTTTCTTTTCTTCTTTTTTTTTTTTTTTTTTTTTTTTGGTGCTGGGGATTGAACTCAGGGGCATTCTACCTCTGAGCTATACCCCCAGCCCTATTTTTATTCTTTATTTTGAAACCAGGTCTCACTAAGTTGCGGAGTGCCTCACTAGGTAGCTGAGGCTGGCCGCAAACCTGGATCTTCCGGTCTCAGCCTCCCACATGCTGGGATTACAAGCGTGCACCACCGCGCCCAGCATGGGTATACTTGTATGGGTATATTTTCAAACTACCATAAAGTACAAAAATCCTAGGTAAAATTGTCATAAATTAGGGAATGTTTGTACTTATGTTGAATGAATGTTGTGCGCTTTACAGTGGCAGATTTTAAGTTACCTCAGATACTGTATTTTGACAAATTCTACTCCTTTTCTTTAAATGGAGTATCTCAATACTGAACAAAGCACAGCTAACCAAAAGAGTAAGACACCAAGTTTATTCATTTGAAACATTCAAAATGTATCCACATTCCAGATATTTTTTCAAAGTTATGCCTTCATGTCATTTGTACATAGGAGACATATAGTAATTAAATTAAGGAGCAACTCCATTATTTTCCTTTCACTTTAAGATGCAAGATATTCACATAGGAAAGAGGAACAAAAGACATGAAAGGTAATATTTTTTATGGACACCTGATAAGAGTATGCTTTTTTGTCTTTGGATCACCCAAATCACATTTAATACATATTCAGTCATATCAATTAGTGCTAGCATGTGAATTTCCTCTGGTTTCTACTTAAAATTCCATGTAGCATCTACATATCTTTGCAGAGAAATATTTTTAATGCATTTTAAATGCTATAATTTAGACCTTGCACACAAATGTGAAATTTGTCTTTGCTGATTCTCCTTTCATTTTGGAGAATTACTTTCTTTTGCCACTCCCATATCCTCTTCCTATCAATGTAGCACAGGTATGCTACAATGCTATTTATATATTAATATACTAATGACTTTTAAGGAGTGACCTCCTCCAATAGAATTTTCCTTTCAAAAGAACTCTTTTGGATAGATAAGATTCAAATATAAAGAAATGAAATTATACAATGAGTAACAGCTATCAAAGTTGTTATTTTTGAGTTAAGTATCTAGACTGATAAAACTTAGAAAACTCTTTCAAATTGTAAGAAATGAAGCAGAATGTATTATACCAATTGATGTTAGAGTCTCAAGGCTGACCTGATTGAAGACAATAATCTATATGCCTTTTTAATGCAAATCCATTTTATTAGACTTTTTTTCTTTCTGCCTTCCAAAAAGATGTAATATTCATTTTCAAGACTAATTGTCGGAACTGTGTGTGGTGGCGCATGCTTGCAATCCCAGGACTTGGGAGGCTGAGAAAGGAGGACTGTAGGTTTGAAAGTTTCAATTTAGCACTAAAGAATTCACCAAGAAAATAGGACAAGCACAATTTTAATGTAAGCTTGGAAAAATGAAGAATACATGGAGATGTTCCAATAAGTGCTAAATGAGAGTACCAGAGAGAAAATTGAGGTGGTAGTAGAAAATTATATGCCAAAATAAATGCTAAGAAATGTTTATAACTGAAAGAACACACAGATATTATTGAAAAGACATTGAGCATTTCAATAGCTGTAAATAATACCTAGACACATAGAAGTAAAAACTCCAATAGATCAAAGATTTAAAAAACAACAACAACAACAAAAACTCTTAAAATCTCTCTGAGTACATTGACAGGTTATTCCTACAGATAAAGCTAACAACAGAAATTGTATCAACAATAGATCCCAGAATTCAGTGAAATAATATTTTTAAGTTTCTGAAGGAAAATTGTTGTCCTAAAATGCTCAATCCAGCCATATTAACACTCAAGAGTAAGCAAAATGAAGATATTTTACATACAAAGATTAAGAAATTTGACTAGCTGGGCATAGTGGTTCATGCCTGTAATTTCCAGGTGTGAGAAGGCTGAGACAGAAGTATCAGAGGTTCAACGCTGGCCTCAGCAGCTTAATTAGAACCTTTTTCAAAATAAAAAAAAAAAAATAGAGGTGGGGGTATAGCTTGGAGGTAGAATGACTCTGGGTTCAACTTCCAAACCCAACCCAAACCAAACCAAACCAAAAGCACAACAAAAAAGAGAGTTGACCAACCACTCACCTTTTTGCAATAACTCAACCCTGCTAAATAAGAGGTATTTAATACAAATAAAATATTAGGAAAGAATATATGTTCAGAATAAATTGGTGACCACAGAAACATGCTGGCACATGCAATTCATTATTGTCATGTTAAAATTTTAGCCATTTGTAATAAAGGAGACAGGATAGTATTCAGTAGGCTAACATATGCTAACACAAAAGTAGTTGTTTGAAAGTAGAAAATGCATATGAATAAACTTTCAACTTCGCAAAAGAACTTTATGTATAACTATGCATAAATATATAGAGAAATAATAGAAATGCATTCCCCAGTATCCAAAAATAAATAAAAATGGAAAAAGGTAACAGAAAGCAGAACAGCAGGGGAAAAACTAATCCATAAATATAAAATTTTACATAAATAAATGAAATGAAAATAAGTCCAAATATATATGTAACAGATAGAATGACAGAATATTACAATTTACAAAATGTTTTAAAACAAAGGAAATATTAATCCATGTTATTTGTAGATACATGAATTTATGAACACATGACTAAATTAAAGATAAAACATGAAATTTAAATAGTATATACCAACTTAAACATAGCTCCCAATTTGACTCCTTTATGCTCAGATAACAGTCTGTATGATTTTAATTCTTCTGTATTTCTTAAGATTTTTCTTATACCGTATGAGATGTAGCCAATCTTCAGAAATATTACCTGTGTTTTGGGACAAAAAAAAAATGTCTGTCTTGCTGTTGTTGGGTGGGGTATTTTTTCTATCTATTTCAATCAAACTCTCTTGGTTGATTGTCACTTAGCCTATTTCCTTGATAATTTTCTGTCTAGTACTTATATCAATAAGTCCATTAAAGTTCCAACTATAACTGTGGATTTGTATTTTCATTTTCTCCATTTATGTTTTGCTTCATGTGTTTTGCGGTTCTGTTCCTTGGTGCATACACATTTAGGATTCCATATTTCTGGATAAATTGATCCTTTTGTTATTATATTCTTCTTTCTCTAGTAATTTTCTATTTAAAGTTTACCTTATCAGATATTAATAGAGACATCCTGGTTTCTTTTGATTAATGCTTGCATGATATGTCTTTTTATTCTTTTAAATTAAACCTATAAATATCATATTTGAAGGAGTTTATTGTAGACATCATATTGTTGGATCACATTTTTTGAATCCATATAGCCAATTTTTGTTTCTGGCTTGACGTAATAGACTGCTTACATTAAAGGTGAGTATTTGTGTGCTGGAGCTTATTTTTTCCATTTTATTCTTTTATAATTGGTCTGCTCTTTTCTTCTTATCTTAATTTGTGTAACTTGAATATTGGTTTTAGGATTCTGTCTTGATTTAATTGTAGTTTTTTAAATGCATCACTTTCTAACATTTTTAGTTGACCTTGTTATTACAATATGTGTGTCCTTTCATCTATCTATCAGTAATTTTCATATATATTGTAACATATTCCAGTCCACTACTTTCAAAATTTAACCATTTTGAGCAAAGGATATAAATCTTATTTCAATTTAGGTCCTTTTACCTCTCTGCTTTTTAAATGTAATTGTGTTAAGTATTTCCTCTACTTGTGTTGGGCATCTTGTCAGATGATGTTAAATTTTTTCTTCAACAATCAAATAAAAAGTAAGAAACTCATAAGTAGGTGAGTCTATTTTATTTATCTGTATTTTATCTGATCCAGTGTTATTCTTTCCTTTCTGAAATTATAAACTTTCAAGTTTCCTTTATTTTCTGTTTTAGAGAACTATAGCCATTCTTTGTGAGTAAATTTGCTAAAAACAAATGTTCTTTTCTTTATTCTGAGAAGATTTTAATTATCATTTCATTCCTGAGTAATGAGTTCCTTAGATACAGGAACTGCGGTTGAAAGGTCTTTTCACTCAATATTCGACAAATATTGTGCTACCTCACTATAACCTTTATGGTTTCAAATGACCCATTTCCTCTTAGTCATTTTCCTCTATAAATATAAATAATTTCATGTCCTGGCATGGATTTTTTGGATTTAACCTATCTATGTTTTGTTTAACTTTTTAAATTTCTAGGTTTATAGCTTTTGCTAAATTTTAGAAATTTTCAGCCATTATTTCATTGAATATTTTTAGTCTAATTCTTTCTCTCTTCTCCTTGGACTCTGATGGCAAAAATGTTACTTCTTTTTAATTGTCACACAGTCACCCAGATTCTGTTCTTTTTTTCACTTTATTCTCTCTGTTGTTCAGACTGGATACATTGTAATGATCTTTAAGCTCACGGAGTTTATCCTCTGTCATCTCAACTATTAAATGGCTATGTAAATTTTGATGATTTTATTTTTTAGTTATAGGGCTTAATTTTTATAACTTTGTTTTCTTCATTGGACATATTTTTCATTTGTCTCAAGAAAATTTATAATTGTCAACAACTTTAAAATGTGTTGACTACTTCATGATTATTTTTTTCAGAACAAATATTTATTTAAAAATTAAGGGAGAGCTGGGCGTGGTGGCGCACGCTTGTAATCCCAACATCCAGCATTTGGGAGGCTGAGACCGGAGGATCCGGGTTTGCGGCCAGCCTCAGCTATTTAGTGAGGCACTCCACAACTTAGTGAGACCCTATTTCAAAATAAAGAATAAAAAATAGGGCTGGGGGTATAGCTCAGAGGTAGAATGCCCCTGAGTTCAATCCCCAGTACCGCAAAAAAAAAAAAAAAAGAAAGGAAAACAAAAGCCTTAAAGCATAGAAAAACACTGACTGAATATAATTTATCTCATTTGGTCTGAAATCTTGAAAAGGTTACTCTGACTACTTACCTGAAGTAGATTTGTGTTTGTACTGCTGTAAGGAACTTCCATTCATCCCAGGAGTTATCTTCTAGTTTCGGTTACAGGCTCCTAAGTGGTACTTCCCAACCCCAGGTTATGCTATATGAATATGAACACCTTTTATTTCTTCATGGTTAAAAGCCCTCAACCCTGTTTTGTACCCCCAGATTCCTCTATTTGAGGATGATCCATTGTTATTTTACATAAAGACTAGAGATAATTACCAATAAGATTAGTTGCAAGAGGGGACAAGGCACATGATAACTACTTTAAAATCTCAAATAATTCCAATATCTGATTTAAGTTAGCATTTATCTTTGTTTTTACTTATACTGCAATTTTCCTGATTTTTGGCATACCAAGTGATTTTTACCTTTCCTCTAGAACATTTTGTCTATTACATTAGAAGTCTCTGGCTCCTATTTAATTTTTTAATTTTTTATTGATGCATTGTAATCATACATCTTTGTTAGGTACAAACTGGTAAAGGCATACATGCACACATTTCTCATGTAACCCTTTACCAATTCCTGCCCTACTCCCTCCTTCTCAAGTTCAGTCTAGTGCTTGATTTTGATATGTTTGTGAATGTACATCATGTGCATTAGGGTGTTTCCCTCCTTCCCCCTCCCATTACCCTCAGATAGATCGCCTTCTTTGCTCATCTAAGGTTTCTCCTTCTTCATCTAGAGTCCCTCTTATGATCGACTTTCTCCCTAGCTTCCGCATATTAGGGAGAGCATACGATTTTTTTTTTTACTTTTTGTGATTGACTAATCTCACTTAGCATAATGTGTTCCAGTTCCATCCATTTTCTAGCAAATGACATGATTTTGTTTTTCTTTATGGCTGAGTAAAATTCCATTGTGTACATATCCCATAGTTTTGTAATCCATTCATCTGTGGATGGACATCTTGGCTGCTTCCATAGTTTGGCAATTGTAAACTGTGCAGCTATAAACAGAGATACACATACATCAATCTCATAGTTTGGTTTCCATTCTTCTGGGTAGATACCCAGAAGTGGTATTGCTGGATCCTATGGTAGGTTCATTCCATTCATCAGTCAGTCCTGTCAAGATTCTAGTGTGCAGGCTAGTAGGGTGTGTATGTTCAGCTTCCTGCATGGACTACCAATACCATCTGGCAAAAGTGTGACACTGACTGACACTGCTTTAGTGTTGGGTAGGTGGGGTAAAAAATTAGCTCCCCCTGTCTCTAATAGCATCTTCTCAGAAAAGATGGGGCATTGACACAATGTTGTTCTTTTTTTTTTTTTTTACGTTGTTATTTCTGAGTAGTTGTACATGATCAGGTTCCCTCTGGGTCACGCAGACACCATGAGAGAAGCAGAAAACTAACTCATACCATTTTGTTGGTTTAGAATGCTGAACAGAATTTCAGCTCCCTACTAGACTTCAATGACACCAAGGAAGCAGTATGGGAAGAAGTAGAGTGACAAATAGCTGTACCTCTCCTGATTTCCAGTGACTTAGTGTCAGATCTATGAAGACAGATCCTCACTGAGCTTCCACCCCCCACCACTACCCGCCTGCCCAGACACCAAAGAAGGGGAGTGAAGAGTAGCACCAAAAGTTCCATATTTTGGATGCAGAGTGGAGATGAAAGATTATTTTTACATTGGGCCCCACTGACAACTAGGGGGCGAGTGAATACAAACTACCTCTGCATTAAAGATGTAGCTCATCATTAGACCACATGGGCATTGTGTTTTGGGAGATTGAGGGAACTGTCTGATTCTTCCAAGACAAGAATGGAAAATTATTTCCTTGTTTGGACTGTCAAACCACCTGTCAGGAGAATCAGGGCACTACCTGTTTCCATCACACAAGGTAAAATGATTAGCTCTTTGTTAGGCTCCACCAAAAGCACCAAGCTGGAGAATAGAAGTGTTCTATGTTTCAACAAGACTGATTAAAGCCGACTAGGCCCTCCTGAAACTACAGTGGGGGTGGGAGAAGGAGATGATATTAGTATTTCAAAAGTAGGTCACAAATAGACAAATCATTTTTCTGTTCTTGGGTTACCTGGTCCTTCGGATGGAGGGAACAAGATTTTCATGGAATTTTTCTTTATGCCTGTTGGGAGCTTCTATAGCACCCTGCCTGGAATACATGAGAAGTACTAAGGAAACTCAGGTAACTTACTAAAGTGTGATTCCTTAAATCCTGAGGTCCTTACACAGTCCATCTTCTTTATATATTTGAGAGATTTCTTATACATGATTTTTTAATTTTAATGTCCCTGGTAATTTTATTTGTTAGTTTATTTGTTAGTGAGGACCTGGGAGACACCCATTTGGGTGGCAACCCTTGAATGTTTTACTTATGTCATCAAAATCTAAAGTTAATCAATATATTTATACTTCTCCTAAAAGTTACGAGGACATAGAATACTTTATCCATGATCATTTTATTTTCAGTTACTTATATTTATTAGTTAAGATGTTATACTTATTTGATAATCTGTCATAATTCTAATGTCTAAATATTTTGAAATTTTTAAGCTATCATCATTGGTTTTGGATTCTATAATTCATAATTCATGTTTATATATATATATATATATATATATATATGAATATGTATATTTTCAGAAAAGAATAAATTTTTTGAATTACAGAAAAATGTTACCAATGTTCATTTCTGAATGGAAATTATGGATAGTCTTATATGACTCTTTTATATATTCATTATTTTCCAAATTTCTACAATAAACATGAGCTACTTTTATAGACATATAAAGCTGTGAGTCATTTTTTTCACTTTGAAGCTTATGTTTCTTAGTAGAGAGCTAGGATCATTGAATTTCCAGATATCTACTTGATTAAGTAAAAATGATTTTAATTAAATAAATCATTAACTCTGAGAATAAATCTGTCCATGAAAGTATGATTAATTAATTTTCTAATTTTTAACCTGTTGTGGTCATTACACTGTGCCATCCTTCGTGAGAAAGCTTATAATAAACAAAGATGCAAATATTTTCTCTCCCATAATTGTGGTTAAATTAGGATGAATAATGTTAGTAAAATACATGTTTAATTGACAGTGTATTTGAAAGAGGAGCTTGGATCTATCTGGGTTTCTTAATCTTGGGTCAGATGGTTAAGAGTCCTGTGAACAAATGCAGGATAGGTTTAGACAATGACACGCTGTTAATGGAAAGGGATACGAATCTTTACATAGTTACTCATAGAAAATGTTAGAAACACTGCTGTAGAATCATATATTGGGATAAAAATGTACCATATCTTTAGAAACTCTCAGGGAGTGATATTTTTATCTTCCTTTAATATCTTTTGGATAATAAAGCCCTAATTAGTCCATATTAAATTTCTGTAGGGTAAATATGGATTAGGCACTAACCACATCCAAAAAGGACCCTCTATTAGTTGGACAGTCAACAGCATGTGACCCAACCAGAGGTAGATTCTTTGATCTTTGCTTTTCCTGCCTCCCTACTAGTCAGTCCTTAGGCTGCCATGCTGAATGGTCGGCTCTCTTACTTCTTCCCTATCTTTCTATGTCATGGTATTGAATCCTAAGTATTTCTAATTTTATTTATTTATTATTTATTTATTTATTTATTTATTTATTTATTTACTTATTTATTTATCTGGCTCTGTTAGAAGTTAGACAGTGCCATTCTTTTTCTTCCCCTTCCCCCACATAGTATCACTATTTGAAACTTTTCAACCTCTAAATGGATGATTTCTTCAAAAGAGCCAGACAGGCAACCTAATAGGAGAATATATGGGAAGTTCTTATAGGGATTGACGTTAAGTAGGTGCTAAGCACATGCTCCTATCTAGCTACTATTTCTAGAAAATAGAAATTTCCTCTATATTAACTTATTTTTAATTCTACAAGTATTTATTGAACACCTACATTTTCTGTGCAGCTTATAGTCTGTTGATTATTTTTCTCTCTATAAATAGTGGATTAGACACATGTCACTACCAATTCTAAAAATATATGATGATCACACACACATATCTATTGTACACTAAATAAAGCAGTGAACTATAGGATAATGAATACTCACCTGGAAGACCTATATTATTATCCAGCCTTCTCCACTTTTTAGCAATTGGCCATAAACCAATTGCTTATTATTTTCAAAGCTCACTTAGCCTGTGTACAAAAAAATGAAGTCAATGACACAGACAGATTACCTTATAGGATCATTACATATAACAATCTATAATTTTAAAAGTTAAGTGGCAAAATTGTAACTACTATACAAATATGTTATATATCTAAATATATTACCCACTTATTTATAAAGATATCATTGTATAGTAAGATCAAAGTTCTTTGTAAAAAATCCACACATTATTTGTATATGTACAATAAGTGTAAATGGTTACATTTTATAGGTGAAAAAACTTAGAGAAAAGAGACAGGAGTAGAAACCAAGAACAGAATTTCCATCTCCTTCTGAATCTGATATTTTTATACAGTAGAGCATGTCTTTCTTTCTACCTGTTATGAAAACTATAAGCCCCAGTGAAAATGTTTTAATGAATATTGGCATTAAAATAACAAGTTATAGAATATACATCTGTATAATTTATGAAAAAGTACATCTCCAATAATGTAACTCTCAATGCAGAGTTCAGCAATGTGGAAACTATTTAAAATATGATCAAATAGCCAGGCATGGTGGCACATACGTGTAATCCCAGAATTTGGGAGACTGAGACAGGAGGATTGCAGATTTGAGGCCAGCCTTGGAAATGTAATGAGATTCTGTTTCAAAATAAAACAAAATAAGGCTTTAGGTAGAGCTCTGAGGTAGAATGACTCTAGGTTCAATTCTTTGGACAGAAAAAAAAAGAAAGAAAAGAAAAAGAAAAACAAGAAAATGTGATCAAATATAGTGCAGAATGGCATCTCCTGCTCTTCTTAGATACTGGAGTGTAGGTGGTATGAATTCAAAGTATTTTTCTATCTTAAAGTCAATCAACAAGCAATTTAACATAAACATTTAAATTAGAAATCTCAATAATCTAACATGTTTTTAAATGTATCTTATTAGTGCATTGTAATTATACATGATAATGAGATTCAGAGTGATAGAAACATACATGTACACAGCACTTGATATGCTTCCCTCTGGATCCCATCCCACTCCCTCCTCATTCCCATACATGTTATTGAGATTTGTATTGATAACTGCATATATGAACGTAGCATTATTTGAACTGTTTTCTTCATCAAGTCTTCTGTATCTCCCTCCTTCCCTCCCTCCTCAAATCCCCTTCCACTATTTTACTGGTATTCCTCCTCAAATATCTAAAGTTTCATTTGTTTCCTAATTTCTCTCTAGTTTCCACATATGAAAGAAAATATATCATTCTTCATTTTCTGTGACTGGCTAATCTCACAGTGTAATATTCTCTAGTTTCACCTGTTTTCCTGCAAATGACATACTTTATGGCTGAGTAGACATTGCATGTATATACTATGCTTTCATAATCCATTCATCTAGGCTGGAATGGAAATCATCAAGAATACAAACAGTAAATATTGGCAAGAATACGTGGCAATGGGAATGCTTATAGACTATTGGTGAGATTGCAAATTAGTACGGAGGCTGTGGAGATCAGCATGGAGGAGGCTCAAAAGACTGGGAGTGGAACCACCATATAACCCAGCTACACCACTCCTGGGTATCTTTCCAAAGGAACTGAAGTGAGAATATTATAGTGGTACATGCGTATCTATGCTTATAGCAGCACAATTCACAATAGGCAAATTATGGAACCAGTCAAGGTGTCTGTCAACAGATGAAAAGCCTAACATATTTGAATAACCTTTTAAACTATTTAAAACCTCTATTATCATAAATTATATTGCCGGGCGTGGTGTTGCACGCTTGTAATCCCAGCATTTGGGAGGCTGAGACCAGAGGATCTGGGTTCGCGGCCAGCCTCAGCTACCTAGTGAGGCACTCCGCAACTTAGTGAGACTCGGTTTCAAAATAAAGAATAAAAAATAGGGCTGAGGGTACAGCTCGGAGGTAGAATGCCCCTGAGTTCAACCCCCAGTACCGCAAAATAAATAAATAAATAAACAAACAAACAAATAAATAAATGATATTAAAGTAATGAAGAGATAAAAAAAAACCCTATGGTAGTTGTTTCTTTGAGACAAAATATATTTGACGAAAAGCTGACCAATTAAAAAAAAGCCAATATGTGATGCATGATGCTCTTTTTTAGAAATAAACTTATTGCCAAACAACAATACACTAATAGTTTTGGTGGCAATGAATTTTGGTTATGTCACTTTGAATCACACTCCAATTGTCACAGAGAAAGAGGAAAAAAATGCTTGTATTCTTTTCAAATATATTCAAGAGTCATAGACGTAGTACATTGGATTCCTGAGATGTTCCCAAAGATGTCAGGCCTTTTCAAATCCAGCCATTTCTCTTGTCAATAACCATGCTTAAGAGATGAGATGGTTTTGATTCAAATTCAGTATCCAAATATCAAACCCAACACAATAATCTCCAACATTACTTCTGCATTACCTCTAGCTCAATATGCAGACAACACTTACCCTCTGACATTTCAAAGTAATAAATCAGCACCATCTGTCCCAAAGCTCTGCTGCTGCTTCTCCTCCTTACACTGCTCAAGGGCATTCATCATGTTCCTTCCATTAGCACACACCATAAAGATGTGTAGTTCTGACACCTGTATATCAGCCAAAGTTACACGCCGGGGATGCCAAAACACCTTATCATATTGTCATGAACACCAGCCCCCTTTTTTCCACTGAAAAGCTCTTAAGCTTTCTGGAGAAAAATGGCTCTACATAAATTTATCATTATTGGTTGTATTTTGTTTGAGAAAAAGCCAATGTCAGTTATATTACAACTTGACCCTAGAGTGATTTCTAACACCAGAGAGTGAGAATGAGAATGTAGTAATACAATCCTTTTTTCAAATATGACAATACCTCAAATTGTAATTAACTGGATATCTTCTGGACATTGGGTATATATAGCACAGGTTGTTTACTACTTCACAGGAAAAAAAAGGTGTGTTATAGTACATGGAGTTGAAGATTGATTCCATTAATCACAAATAACCTTGAAAATCAATGCTATGATTTATATTGCATAATCATATTCACCACTTCTGCCTTAGCAGAGGGAGTTAACAGTGTATAGTCTTGATTTGCATCTCTCTGATTGCTAATGATGTGGAACATTTCCTCATACATTTATTGGTCATTTGTATTTCTTCTTTTGTGAAGTGTCTATTTAGATCCTTTGCCCATTTTTTGATTGGGTGATTTGTTTTCTTAGCTGTGATTTTCTTGAGTTCTTTGTATATCCTAGATATTAGACCTCTATCCGAAGAGCAACTGGCAAAAATCTTGTCCCACTCTGTAGGCTCTCTGTTGAGGTTCTTGACAGTTTCCTTTGCTGCACAGAAGCTCTTCAGTTTAATGCAACCCCATGTATTGATCTTCCTTTGAGTTACTTGTGCTTTTGAGGTCTTGTTGAGAAAGTTTGTACCTGTGCCTATGTGTTCAAGTGAGTGTTGGTCCTATGCCCTCTGCGAGTAGCTGCAAGGTCTCTGGCCTGACTTCCAGGTATTTGATCCACCTTGAGTTGACTCTTGTGCAGGGTGAGAAAGTGGGGTTTATTTCCATTTTCCTGCATATGGTTAACCAGTTTTGCCAACACCATTTGTTAAAGAGGCTATCTTTTTTCCAGTGTATATTTTTGGCTCCTTTGTCAAAAATCAGTTGACTGTAAGCCTGTGGGTCTGTTTCTGAGTCTTCTATTCTGCTC